>CP045893.1:2072347-2083429 GCA_013387185.1 Caligus rogercresseyi
GTTATATGCATACAAATAAATAAATAAGTTGGGCAACAATCTATGAACAAAAAATACATAACCAAAAAAAATCTTAAAAGTTATAAATGTTGGACTACTAGAGGATAAATATACCCTTATTTCTTCTCAATTCCTAAATTTGAACTCCATGGAGCACCAGACCCCTCCGATTTCTTCTAAACAGGATGAGCCCCAGTAGTGAGCAGTGGCAAGTCGCCACTATTTCGAATGGGGTTGGCATTCATGAACTGGGTTTCTGTGGCCTTATTGAATTTGTAGGTGCATATTGTCAGTCATAGGAGTCTTACCAATTTATATGTCGTCACTATGCACTTTGAACATTTAAAGGGTTCCCCAGAGACACCTATTTATTTTCTCTCAAGCTTCTACAGTAAAGTAATTCAATATTACTGATTTTGTTGATTTTCAATATTAATGATTTTGTTGCATGAATCATTATTGTCGGCTGTGGCTGGGTTTATTCGTTTCCTTCGAACAGCTGTGGTTAATAACCGACCTTGAGATTATTGTTCTCTAGCTATTTCCCGAGAGACTTGACCTAGTGCAAGTATGGAGCAATTAGTTGAGCCATGACGCTTCTGGATTCAACTCTTCTCATTTTCCCCCGTCAAGCGAGGAGATAAGGAAGCGGACCTTGTCTGAGCTGTCTTCCTTCCCACGCAGAAATGACAGACTGCCTCACAACGATTTGGTTGATTGTCGTAGCTCAGACTTATCTGCCAGTTGCGATATTTGTTGAGCAAATATTTCAAAAGTAAAAAGATATTCTTTTAAGTAACTAAAGTTGATTTAAGTATTGAACATACGTACTACAATAAATTAAAAAAAAGAAGAGATTTGTTTTTTGGTCATTATATTCTAAAGGGAATACCTTTAATTTGCATTCATAATATATTGTGATTTATTAGCTAGAGGTTCAAAATATAGCATAACGAATTATAATAATAAGAAATAACTATTTGAGAAATATTGAGTAAAACACTAAATCCTCGTTATATGAAGAAATCTTGACAGCTATTTATTTGATCAAGAACTTGGAAGCGGTGGATGTGATTTCTCATTGAAAACTTGTTGTTTTATTTTATAATTATAAACAGTTCTGATAGCTGTCTGAAGAAAAAATTAGAATAATGTATTTGGAGGTCTAGATTATAGGGTAAGAGCTTTGGTTATATCGACGATTAATAGATACTTCAGAACATCATTAAAAAAGTACTTGTATCGCTTCATCCCAGATCCAAAATTGTGAGGGTTTTTGTTGTAAATTTACTTTCATCCAATAACTTTCGTTAATGATAAATGTCACAAAGACCCTTCAGAATGAGAGAACAATAAAAAAATGTAGGATTCCTGTTTTCATAAGCTCTACAAAGCGTTCGTCTACAACATAGTACTAATATGCTTACAAACTTTATTAGATCGTGTTGTTTAATTAATTTACATAATAATTTTAGTATACCTGTTTTGTAAACTTTTTAAACCAATCAAGAATAAACTACAACTAATTGGCTAATTATAAATTTGTTACATTACATATTCATGCGATTTTTATATACATTTTTATTTATATACCTTGTATATTTCTGAACTGTGAATTAAAAGAACGCACGCCTTTTGAACAATTAAAATCATATATCACTTCAGTCTTATAAATTTATTGTATTTTGAAGTATCCTTTCACTATCCGTCCTGTTCAATAGTGGCAGAAGGAAAAGCGTATTCGTTATAATGCATATGTGGTTTCCCCTTGAACAATAAACAAGTGACACTTTTCTATGAGATTAGTTTTTTCTATTTTTTTTTTTTTTTTATTATGTAAAAATATTTTACGAACTTACTTATCGCAAGTTCTCAAATATGTGGAACGGTGAACGATATTTTTTAAATAGATCGCGCCTGTAAGACAAATATAGTAAAAGAATGCCTCTCTCCCGCCTGGAAAATAAATGTTAAAATAAGTCGAACCCTCTCTCTACCTCTGGAGATTTTTTTATTGTTTATGCCATAGCAAGTCGATATTTTTTATCGCTGTCCACATATCATAGAAACCACTATAATTTAAAGGCATTTAAAAATATAATATTAAGAAACTAATATAATTGAAGTCTCTACTTAAAAACCTTCCTTCGTCAAGAAAAAGTTTGTTTGCTGGCCTATCGACTGCAAAATGAACATAGTTTAATACATAAAACATGTCAGTGTAGAAGTCTTAAAAGATATGAATATAATTATTCTTAATAGTACCAAAATGTGAAAAATATTTGAGATTCCTAGGGGTTTCTCTCCTTTATTTCTCTAATCCCATTTCATCTTTGCTTTTTGAAAAGTGTATTCACATTCTTTAATTCATAATTGTACAGAACCCCCCACCCCCACAGGAATGTAGAGATAAATAAAATAAGTAACTATTTTTTGGCTATATGGTTCGATAGAATTGCAGTATCCGACAGGATATAAATAAGCATTATAGCATTAATATTAGTCTACCTAAGATCTTATCAATAAGGAATACCAAAAATGACCATCCCCTCTCGGGATTCGAACCTGCGCCCCCAACATTGAGAGTTGAACACGCCTTAACGCACACGGCTTTTTTTTGCTATATGATTCGATAGAATTGCAGTATCCGTCAGGATATAAATATCATTATAGCATTAAATTAGTCTACCTAGGATCTTATCAATGAGGTAGACCAAAAATGACCATCCCTCTCGGGATTCGAACCTGCGCCCTCAACATTGTGAGTTGAACAAGCCTTAACTATTAAAAACCTAACTCTGCACAAAAAATATAATTATATTTTGTGAAAAAGTTTCTTTTCTTGAAGCCATTTTTTGTCTATTATGGTGATCATTTGAGACTTGAGGATTTTCAAAGCGAAGGTAGTATAATGCGTTAGAGATAAGTACGAAAGATTATTTTTATAGATATACATAACTAATGTACTACGTATGTAGTACATACTTGAATAAAATAATCAAGTTAATATTAAATAAATGCTTGATAATATAAGAAACTTATATTATAGCTGCTATAAGTTTGCATTATTTTTTATAATTCACTCGAAGACGGTCTGGAGTATCCTCGTGCTTGACGTGTTTTTCAGGACGACGTCAAGAATCATGTCTTCTTCAAAGGAGGACGAGTACCCAGAGTATAATAACTTCCAGACCTTGGCCTGCTTCCTGAGTGGGAAACGAGGATTTTCAAAGCGAATGTGGTATAATATGTGGAGATATACAAAATATAGAGCTACTGTAAGTTTGCATGAGTTTTTATTATGCTTTCGTTTTATTTCAACACCATAAGATATTACGAAGAAAGGATGCAAATAAAAATGTTGATAAAAATATCCTTTCATTTACGAGTATTTTGGTTATTATTTATATGATTCATGTTTTTGTGGAATATATTATTTTCATATCATATTATACTAGTTTCTTCGTTTGCTTAAAATATTTGTAGAAATTTACTCAAAGCAAATCGGAGACCTTCAATTATAGTGTGAGGAAGTGAAACTTTTACTAACCTAACCAGCTATTATTCGCTTAGAACTGATCGGATCTATAAAAATACCCAACTTTATTTTTCAACGTCTGGTGGATTAAAACCAAAACAAAAATTGAAACTTAAGAATAGTGTATCTAGCATTTTATTACTATAGAGCTTATTTTTGTCCCACAGATGCAATTCAATAAAACCGAATATGCGAAAAACAATGTATTTTAGATCTCATTATCGTGAATTAACTAAAGAAAAATAGGCCTTGATTTTAAAAAAGGAGTTCAAAAAGGCAGTTTTTACTGACAGTTAAAAAGGAGTCTCTTTATCATGTGGTAGCATGGTGTTCACTATAATGTGCCTTGGGTCGTAGTAAATAATAAGAAGAACTATAGGTTTCTCATTCGACAAAGACCTCAAAGTTGTTGCCAAGGAGTACTGCAAAGCCATTTGTTGGACGAAAATTATTCAGAAGAAAAAATACATAATGTAACGATCCATCGAATCCGGGGGCCACCGAAAAAAAGACATATATATTATGACCCGAATATAGCTTGTTCGGCAAAACCTATTCATCTCCAGCACACTGTCTTGCATGAAATGAAGAAGAATGCATACTGCTCCTAATAATCCAGGAATCATGAGCCAGATTACACCGTTAAAGTATTCAAATCCTTCAAGCTATATTGATAAGCTGTGAACTACAGACCTCAGTGTCCCATATTGAACAGAATGGGGGAAAAATATTAAAATAATTTGTAGTCAATTTATAACAAAATCTATTAATAATTATGTGAACAAATATTTTGGATGCTTCTCATCATTTGCAATAATTACTGTCAATGAGATAAAAATATAAAGAAACATAAGAACATAATTTTACGTTAATTTTTATTTCAATATATATAAGAAACTTTAAAAAAATCTACTCAGGTTTATTTTATAGATATTAAAGGTTGTATTTAAAATATTAATATTTATGGTGACATATATTATATTTTGAATACTTAAAAAACATAATATTGTAATATGGGTTTTGTTTCTATGGGTTTTAATGCACAAACTGTTAAGGAGAAACACTTAAGAACAAAAAAATATACACCTAAAATTAAAAAAAGATATACTCCAGGTCACATACCTACATAAGTAGGTATATATATATATATGATTAAAAGGTGATTATCTGATTCCACAAAAGAAAAAAATACTCCAATTACAAAAGTTTTTCTCAACATTGTATTAATAAATTGAATCCTACTCTTTAGAAAGAGAAAAAGAAAATTATCTCCTTGAGCTCAAGGAGTAAGTGAAATATGAAAACTTAAACTTGATGTCTTAAACATGAACCTAATTTCTTTTTACTTTTCCTACAAAAATAATACTAGAGTTTTATATTAGAATTATATTTCTTCAACATTGCCGTTTGTATTTAGTCTTACAGTTTAAAGAGTTAAAGAATCATTCAGTAAACTTTTATGGTAGTTTTTGAAAACGCACACACTGAAGTCGCTGAGAAAAATACACTCAGTGTTTTGTAGGATTTATTGTTATCTCTGTTATTTTTACACTTCAACAATCACAAATCAAATAATGCTGATGTCAATAATCAATGGTTTACTATATTATTTCCTCTATTTTCCTAAAACAACCACTATTAGAAAAAAGGTATCATTTGTGCTGTGTCTGTATAACAATATTCAAAAGATCTCTCCTCTCTCCTCTCTCTATAGTATATATATATATATAATATATATATACGGGTGATTCACTTAATTGAGACTCACATATTACAAACTACATACAATCTGTGTATTAAATTTTGTTACACAAATAATTTTAAACAAAAATGATAGCACAATGTGTAATTTACAAATGTATTTCATAAATTTTCACATATCCTTCTTTGGCCTTCACTACAGCTTTAACCTCCTCACGATGGAGTCAACACAGGCAGGAATCTCTTTCTCCTCAGACCATGACGAGGGTGGCTTTTGCTTCTGAAGAGAGTCTCAGCTGCACGGGGAGGTCTTCCCCTTTTTTCAAGATAAAACCCAGTCATTCTGACTGTTGTGGGGTGGCCTGGACCGTGACAATCTTTGTCTGAGGAAGAGATTCCTGCCTGTGTTGCCTCCACCATGAGGAGGTTCAAAGCTGTAGTGGTCCAAAGGAGGATATGTGACAATTTATTGAAATACATTTTGTAAATTACAGACATTGTGCTATCATTTTTTTAAAAATATTTAATGTAAATTTAATACAAAGATTGTAGTTTGTAATAGATGAGTCTCATTTAAAAGAAATCACCATGTATATATATCCCAGCAGAAATGGAGACCCTCTAAGAATCGTTGACTCTCCTGATAGAGATTAAGATCTTTATTTCTTCAGGAGAGATGACGACTTAAATATGGAGAATAATTTTTTTTTTATTTTGTAAAAACTTTTGTACTTCATATGCGATTTATCTTCTCTATTTTGGTAGAAATGATTTTCTTTTTATGTTCATGAAAGCAAATGAAACACAATGTCTTGCTAAAACTGTCTCTATATCATCACCAACCTATATAATAATGATTTGATACTCATCTGAGAAGAAATGTGATAGGATAAAAATAGTTTGAATATTATCGTCATACCATCTCCATATTTTATTCATCATCCCTCCTACAAGAGTAACTCTCCTAATCCCTTTTATCCGTCGTTGATTCATCTGATATAGATCACGATCTTAGTCACTCCTACGATAGGATACGATCTTTGATCTTTACTAGGAGATTCACACGACTCTACTGGATCCCCATCTCTACTGCGACATATATAATTATATATATATTTATATAATTATATATAGATATATATATAATATATATATATATGATATGTTGTATATGTAGGGTTGTTTCTTATTTTTCCCTATTTTGTGTTGTCTAAAAATCGCTAAACTTTAAGAGATATAAGCAAACGTACTCTCCCCCCCTAAAAATTGATCTTTTGATATGAGAATACGATTACCACTGGTAATTATGTTAGTGTTACCTGGATAGAAAGAGAAAGAGAAGGGAGGGAGTATTTTGCCTCACTCTCTCCCTTCTTTCTCTCTTTCTATCCAGGAACACTAATTCGTTACCAAATGTAATCGTATATTCTCATATCAAAAGATCAATTTTTGGGGAGAGTACGTATTTGCTTATATCTCTTAAAGTATAGCGATTTTTAGAACACCAAATATATCAAATGAAAGCTTGGTTAACCAGTTTTAATATTTTGGTATACTAAATCATGTCAATTTAATAAGTAGAGAGTTATATGTACATAAAAAAAGCCTATCTCGCGTACAAAATGACGCATATAATGGATTATAATGCGTCAGAGACAAAGTAAAATTTTGAGAGGATACCTTGACGCAAATCTAGAAACACATATCATTTATTTTTTCATAATCGATTTCTTATAGGTCAATACGGCTCTGAATCATATGATGTAAACTCAGATTGTACTGAATTCTGAATTGATAGAATGCAACCAAGGTCATTTTTGGATTTATCATCTAAATTTTACTAAACTTAAAAGTACTATTTTACTCTGAAGCGAACAAGTCATCTTCTACAGGCGAGTGAAGTTAATTGATACAAAAAGCCATGAAATAAGCTAACAATACACACTCCTTCTTGCTTTGTTTTACTGAAAACTTTGTTTTATTAAAAAACATCAAACATACGTCTGGTAGTAAATTAGATTTCCTTAAATTAATAATTTTATTGAAGTCTGTAACGTCCACCATTTTGAAGAATTTGCGGAAAACTATATTTTTACTAAATTTTTAAAACTTTGACCTCGTTGCGCGACCTCGTAATGTTGACCTTTTGTTCAAACTTTGTATGTCGTCTTCTTTATCACCAAGAAACAGAAAATCCACAAAGTTGCTAACATTTCAAACATTTGAAAAATAAGAACAACCCTAATATATATATATATATATATATATATGTTGTGGCGTCACGGAACATTCCATGTAGACCTCACCCAACCTTTAGTTTGTATATGTTTGTATGATGTCACAAAGAGATAAATAAACATTGAATCCACATTGGTGACCCCGACGTGATATTTTTTTTTGTGTGTGATCGTTTAATTAGTATAATCATGACTAATACTTCCGTGGAAGTCGGAGCTGCTAGCTCAATATCATTATTCAAGGCCCCTCCTTTTTATAAAGACGACCCCTGCCTCTGGATTTCATCGTTGGAGAATCAATTTCTATTGAATAATATCACAAAGTCAGTAAAAAAATATTTGCACACTATTTCCAACCTTCCCTTTGAAGTTATTCAAAGACTCTCTTATGAAGTTAGAGATCTACAGTCTGCGTCAAAGGACGATAGGGATCCTTATTTTTCTTAAAAGAGGAAATTCTTAAAAAACTTACGCCAAAACCGCCTGCAATTTTTCAAAGGATCGAAGAGGGCAATGGCGCTATGCCATTAGCACAGTTTATCAATGAGATCGAACGACAAATTTCGAGCATGCCCAACTTTCAGTCTGAATTTATGAAACATTTAGTTATAAAGTTTGCTGACAAATCAGCCTATAACTCATTACTCTCCAAGCGTGCGGAGTTGAATTGTCATGAGCTAGCAGAGTTAGCTGATACTTTAGCAATATCCTCTTCGTCCGTGTTTGCTTCAAAAGAAAATCCTACAAGTTTCTCTAAATTGAGAAAACATAAATCTAAGAAAGGATTAAGATTGTGCTTCTATCATCAAAACTTCGGTGAAAATGCACATAGATGTACAACTCCGAGTATTTGTCAAAAACTCCACAAGCGAGTGGCGGAGTGCCACTCCGAGTCAGAATGTAATTGACAATCAAACTTTAGTACTGTAGCGTCCACTTCACTTAACCATCGAAATAAACCACGCTTTTGGGCTACAGACAAAATTAGTGGTATTAAATTCCTCGTGGATACTGGGAGTGAAAGTACTATAATTCCTCGGAACTATGTAAAGAAAATTGATTCTCCTACTCAAGTCCGTTTGACAGCTGTTAATGGTTCGTCTATTAAAGTATTTGGCACTGCTAAACTTAAACTCGATTTTGGAATTGGAGTAAGCTTTTCGTGGAGTTTTACAGTCGCGGACGTATCATGTCCTATTATTGGAGCTGATTTTCTTCGTCATTTTGCTCTCATGGTTGACCTACATAATGGTCGACTTCTTCACGCTCAAAAGTATAGATCAGTTGGGTTGATTTCTACTAATAAAGAAATATTTCTCAATGTTGCAGCATCATTCACTGGGCACAACCGTTTTGAGAAACTTCTTTTTTCTTTCCCAGATCTTACAAAACCTATTTATAAGTCACACCTCATTAAACATACCGTACGGCACTCTATCGAAACTCTAGGGAGGCCAATAAAACAAAAATTTCGACGTCTCTCTCCCACAAAACTCAAAGTAGCGAAAGATGAGTTTATGAAACTTTTGTCGATGGGATTTATACAGAGATCAAAATCTCCTTGGGGATCTCCATTGCACATGGTTAAGAAAAAGTCCGGGGATTGGAGACCTTGTGGCGATTACAGAAGACTCAACAGTGTTACGGTTTCTGATTCATATCCATTACCTCATATTCAGGATTTTACTGACAATCTGGTAGGATGTCGACTGTTTTCGAAGGTGGATTTAGTCAAAGCATATTACCAAATTCCTATGTCCGAAGCCGATAAGGAAAAAACTGCAGTCATAACACCTTTCGGATTGTTCGAATTCACTCGAATGCCATTCGGATTAAAAAATGCTGGTAACACTTTTCAGCGTTTCATGGACGAGGTTTGCGAAGGACTGGAAGGGGTTTTCGTATATTTAGACGATATACTAATTGCTAGTAAAACTGAAGAAGAACATTTTCGTCATTTACGACACCTTTTTGAAAAATTGGTACGTACAGGATTGATAATTAGCCCTGAAAAGTCAGTTTTGGGCGTTTCATCAATTGAATTCCTCGGACATCATCTTTCAGCCGAAGGAATATCCCCTTTGGAGTCTAAAGTTAAAGCAATATTCGAATTCCCACAACCAAAACAGCGAAACGAGCTCGAGAGATTTCTTGGTATGGCAAACTATTACCATCGTTTTATGCCAAATTTAGCCAAAATGTCAATTCCGTTATACGAACTTCTTCCAAAATGTTCTAAAGGCTGCTTCCCTTGGAGTAAAATGCATACAGACGCGTTCACTAACATTAAAAAGATAATATCAAAAAAAGTTACATTAACTTACTTGGATGAGTCTAAAAAAATAGGTCTGTCAACGGATGCTTCGGAAATAGGTATAGGGGCTAGAACAATATAACTCCAAAACAAAAATTTGGGAGCCCTTAGCATTTTATTCTAAAGCTCTTAAACAATCTCAAAAGCGCTACAGTACCTTTGATAGGGAACTGCTGGCTATTAGATCAGCCATAAAGCATTTCCGTCATCAGCTAGAAGGCCGTGAATTTACTGTATTCACAGATCATAAACCCTTAACTCGGATAGGACTTAGAGTGGATCCCGACTGGACACCTTTGCAAACCCGAATGATTGATAAAATAACGCAATTTACTTCTTCAATAATTCACGTAAAAGGTAAAAATAATGTAGTGGCTGATGCATTGTCGCGCGTCGCGGCTACTTCGGCGGACTTCATGGATTTTTGTCAACTCGCTTCGGATCAGGAACAGGACAGTGAATGTAATACAGCTATTGAGAAATATCCCAATCTTAATCTTCGCTGGGAAAACTACGAAGGGTATAAAATTCTATGTGCTTCTGGAAATAAAAATCCGAGACCCTCCTGCCCAAACGATGGAGAGAAGATGCTATGAGTAGAGTTCATCAATTTGCTCATTTAGGTCCAAGAGCTTCAGCAAAAGCCCTACTTGCTATGTATGTCTGGCCCAACGCAAGGAGAGATATGACAAAATATGCACAAGAGTGCTTACCTTGCCAAAGATCTAAGGTGTCAAAACATACCAAGCATCCTGTACGAAATTTTGAGACTCCGACAGGGCGCTTTCGTCATATCCATATTGATATAGTTGGTCCACTGCCACAATCAGAGGGCTATCAATATATATTTACAATCGTAGAGCGTTGGACAAGGTGGCCTATTGCTGTGCCCATAAGTGATATAACGGCTGAGACTTGTGCAAAAACTTTAATAAATAGGTGGGTTCAGGACTTCGGAGTTCCTGAATCCATCACTTCGATAGAGGACGACAATTTACCTCCTTGTTATGGAGTCAATTATCCTTGGCTACAAACGAAAGCCTACTACCAGTTTTCATCCTTCATCGAATAGAATGGTGGAAAGATTTCATCGTTCTATGAAGAACGCTCTTAAGGCAAGGAGCGAAAATACCAGACATTGGGCGAGGGATTTACCGATCGTGATGCTTGGACTTCGGGCTTCAATCAAAGAAGGGGTACTCATCTGCAACCGCAGGGGAGAATTGACATTTACAGGATTCTTTTTTCATCAAATAAAAAAAATAACAGCATCAGAGCCCATGATCAAACAT
>CP045893.1:2083529-2104187 GCA_013387185.1 Caligus rogercresseyi
TCGAAACTTATCTCTACAAAAAGAGTCGACCTTTATATTCTCGTGTGGTTCCATTCGTTTTGTATAGAGCCACATCCATCCCATCTCTTGCTGAATTAGCACTTAAAGAAAAGATGTTGGCTGGGGACTCTTTTTTACAAACATATCTTCCCTCATTGAAGCGTCCCAAAACCTATGTAGGAGTGGACTTTGTCTTCTTATTGAAATTTTGCCAAAATATTATCTAGAATCGTGCAGAAAATGGTGTATTTTATAACAGGGACTGGAGAAAATATTTTACGTCTTCGCAATTTTACAATTGGTTATACATGGTACTCTTTTAACTAATCAGGACTTGGAAAACTTTTCGCCATTTTTAGCTTCATTCAGAGAATTTTATGGAAGTTGGAACCCTCAGTTCAATCGGACACGACAATAGATATTTTATACCAAAATAAAGACAAAAAACCTTTTATAAAAAGATTTGGTGATCCTGTCATTTTAGAGCGAACCGCCTTAACACAAGCGATTTTTACTGCCCACGATTTGGTTGTGAATCAAGTTTTAACGTGGCAAGTTCAAGTTTCCTCTTAAACGTTCACTTAGTTTTATGTGCCCTTCCAAGCCATGGTTTTTAAAATTTGAATGTGGTAGGAAGAGTTATGATGGAGCGAGATCTATATCAGAGTCCTACTTAAGTTTGCTTAACCTTCCCTCTTCATGGAGTAAAATAATTTTACAATCAACTAATGGGATTGCTGATGGTTCTAAATTTACAGCTCAATTACAAATTTCAGGGATGCTCATTAAATTTCAGAATCCTTGTATGAATTGTGGATTTTTATTAAATAATATCTTACATGCATTTGCCGATTGTCCCATTCTTCAAATAATTAAAAGATTTTTAAAACTAACATGTGTCAAACGGCGATATATCTCCGAATATTTAAAAGCTCTCATTCTCTTTGGAAATAATAATTTTTTAAAAATACCCCCCCTAGTCACAAAGCAATTCAATGTACATTACAAAATATAAATCTTTCTTAGCACTAAAAATAACGACAAATGCCTATGTAGTCGAAGAAGACCTAAGGCCCATCATGATTGGTGCTTCAGCTCGCTACGCTGCTCTCTCAATCAAAATCCCGGATGTAGGAGCGCCAACGTGGAAGTGGGCTGGCGATATAATTAAATATGTCCCTGAAAGATCAAAGCTCTACATCAGCACCATCAAAAGGATTTTAAGAAGACATCGTGCTTTTTTAAACCAAACCAAAATGATTTGTCCTTTTATATAAGGTTATTCTTCAGGGCAGTAAATATGAACTACAATGTTCATTTATGTATTTTCGCCACTGCCCTGAATAGTTTTACTCTGTTTTCTGTATAATTTTTAGTGTATTTTATTTACACTGTATAAAATTTTGCAGTCAACCGAATAAAATGTTTTTAACCGAAAAAAAAAAAAATACAAAGCAGTTTTTTAAATTTAAAAGCTCTAGAACTCCCCTTCCTCCAGAAATTTTAATATTTTTGTAGAAAATATTTTAGAAGCACTTTTATGAACATATATATATTAAGAGAAGATTGACAACTATGTGTTAGGTATTACCAAATGTTGTCCTTGTTTTTGTTTGTTGTAGTCGAAATTTAGATATAATTATTTTCGTTGAAGTACTAATAAGTTATGCCTTGTGCTATTACGACATCTATATATATATTGTTGTATGTAGGGAATTAGTATTTTTATTCTAAAGGCACTATTTCAAGCCAACCGTTCGATTCTTTAAGAATTATTGACGATATCAATCTCATAATTTTAGCTATTTGTTTTTTTTTTCGGTCTCAAGTATATAAGTTTTTGCATTTCAATGCACCAGAGAGAACACGATGTTTGACAACACTCTTGTCACTCTTCACAACATTTATAGCTTAGGCCACTTGTAACTTATAACTTGTATTTTTAAAAACGTGATGAACGGATCCATTGATGATTTAAACAAATTATGTGCAAGTTTGCTAAAACTAATTAACTCTGATTCCAAAATTTTACTTATTTTATGATGTGCATTGAAGTAATTGTTATAATAAAAGCGTAAGAGGACGTTATTTGCTTTACTTTGTATACAAATATCAAGACGTATTTTATCCCAAAGGATCAGTATTTAAATGGTTATTTTCCCTACACTATTTAATATAACTTGCAAATAATATTATTCATTATAGCAGGTGTTTCTTGTAATTAAAGTGGCTTTCCGAGCCCTTCGAAAAGGAAGCTGCAATCATCTCAAATCCTATAACTCTGTTTTATGATCTTACCTCCTCCTTTTGTTAGGAGATGCTTTAAGATAGCCTTAAGAGCCCTAAGTGATTTTTTTATAATCATTCTTTGTGTGACAGCAATATCAAAAAGTTATAAAAGAAATATTTTTTTCTTGGTGAAAGAACAAGTTTTATCAAAGGCTATTGTAAAGCACCTTCTCTCATGAAATACATCTATCAAGATTCAAACCTATTCATGTTGAGTTGATGTACATAACTTCCTTATAAGAATATGCACGAGGCATTAACTTTCAATTACAAAAATGAATCTATTTGAATTTTTTAAAGTTATCCGAATGTATAAGAGCTGTTACTTTCTAATAAATGTGTATTTTATATTTTTTTCAAAATTATGCACTTATAAAATCCTACCTATATGACATCGGAAATATGGCAAATAACAAATACATGAATAAATTATATACTTTTTAAATTAAAACTCCTGTGAAAGAATATAATTCTAACAAAATACAAATAAAAGAATCATGATGTAAGCAATTAAAGAGGAAATATTTTATTTGCAAAATATTTGAAACAAATCAAAAAATCAATAAATTTTCTTCAAATCATTTTATTGATATTTAAGTTTTGGATGAAAAGTTGCGTATTATTTTTTCTGTGAAATACCACGACTTAAAATTGGTCCTTGTGACTTCACATTAAGTGTTATAAATGTTTTATATATTTATAGATATTATGTTGTTCCTTTAGTGGCTGATGGAGAGTTGCTTTGCACTATTATAGTCTTGCAATTCAGAAATGTTATGTCCTAATCCTGATTTTTTTTAGAGACTTTAAAAAAATTCATAATTGAGTTCCCACAGGGAGTAAATACAATTTCAGTCAACTTTTGCAAATAATACCTATATTTTTCATCCCTCACACTTAAGAAAATAAAGACTTTTTATCGTGTATTCGCAGCTATTTGGCGGAGAAATTGACTCATGACAGAATAATTGTTATTGAAGACATTCGGCCATCGTGATTTCGACGGCAGCACGATACCTGGCCTTTACAGTGAAGATCCCTACTATCAATACAATTCCGTGGAAATAGTGGGGGATCTGGTACGATTTTATCCGTCTTGCTCCGCTGGACATCTTTCTACAACGGATTATGAGGCAGTACAGGAATTGGCTAAAAGACAAACATAATAATTATATTCAATCTTTAGTGTTTTATCTATTATTTGCGACATTATTTATTATGTCTGTATTTTTGATTACAATATTGTTTCCTTTATGTTTTTTAAATGATTATTTTTTGTATGTAGTGCTGCTAGATTTTAGATAAGAGATTTAATTTTGAACTATAATGTGTGTTTATATATTTTTATTTGTAATATCTCTATATCAATAAAGACTCTTATTAAAAAACACTTTATTGATATTTTGAATATTTTATTTTATTTCCAGCAGTTTGCTTCGAAATAAAAATAAAAGATGTCATATTGATATAAATTGACATCTCTTATAGGTAAGGATCCCGACCAGCTGTCTTTGTAACGAAGGCGAGGATACTCCATGCTACCTCATTTACGACTCTACAGTACAGGCCATATGTAGGATGGGACAAATGTAGTTCTTGGAAACTCACTTATATACATAATTTGGCAATTCTTTATTCTTGCACATCTAATAGTCAGTGATGAATTGATACAAATGCAATTTATTATCTCATTTTGACCCTTAATCGATTTATTTATTTATATAATAATCTTTAGTAGCCAAAATATATATTTCAATATGGTTTTGTAAATTTAAATTGAAAGTTTGAGTAATATTCTTTTTTGGTTTTATTTTTACACTTTAAAAAAATATATTATATATTATTAAACTATGAATTCCTTCTGGAAATAAATACATAATCTATCAAATCTTAGTGATTCATTGTAATGCAAAAAGCAACTTAATACATTCATTCCAAATGATTACAAAAAAGCAAATCCCATAAACACATTTTGTTGTTGTTGCTAATTCAATGTTTATTATCTTTCTACGTCTTATAGCATATATATATATATATATATATATATATATATATATATATATATATAAACGGAGCTCCGACCCATACTGCAAATATTGTGCAGGACTGGTGTGCAGCCAATTTTTACCACTTTTGGAGCAAGGAACTTTGGCCTCCCTCATCTCCTGATTGCAACCTCCTTGACTTTGCCTTGTAGGGGGATGGTACAAAGGAAGGTCAATGCTACATTAAGGACCAACAAGGACCAGCTGATGGCCGCAGCTGAGGCTGCCTAGAACAAGATTCCCGAGGAAATGGTGCGTAACAGTTGCACTTCTGTGGTCAAGAGACTTATGTCTGTGGTTTGAGCAAATGTTGGACACGTGGAACAATTTTGTAAAAAATATTTTGAACCAGATTATTGTCAACAAAATTCACAAAATAATATATTTTCTAAATTAAGTATTTTGGGAGCTATTATGTCCTTTCCATGTTTCCTAATTCTACCTAACCCTCTCTCTCTCTCTCTCTCTCTCTCTCTCTCTCTATATATATATATATATATATATTGAAAAGAAGATGGATCTTGAAGAAGCGTAGAAAATTGCCTAAGCGATATATATTATTCCGCCGTCCCGGAATATCTTCAAGAGGTCTTGACATCCCTTTACTCGCATTATTTACTTGGTTTATGAGAGTTGGCAAAGGACGCAGACAACTGAGGATGTTAATGATTCGTCCTTGATGACCCTGGTGATGGTTGCACATATATGGTAAGAAAACCTTTACAGCAAAGGTTCTGTTCGTCAGGTGCTTCACTTAGATGACATTCTCCTTTGTCCTTATCTTCGGGGGACGTCAGGGACTTGTCCTCTTCTACAGGGCAACCCATTGAATTTTTTTATCAATCTTTTAGTAATGAAAAGACTAGGACAAGTATCTGGGAAGGACCGGATGAGGTGTATGTGGATCTCGTTGACTGTCTAGCCGATCGGATCAAGAAGTAGGAACAAGAGTCGAGAGTTTATATTTGCAATGGCGATTGTGGTGACAGATATAAATGAAACAATTGTCAACCATTTCATTTTTGAGAACTCACTCAACCTCTCCGAGTAGAAAAAATTATGATATATAATTCCATTTACTTTTTGTATTAATTTGTTTACTTTTTGAAATAACGAACAAGGTTAAATTTTATAACACATATGTATATTTATACATATGTATTAAGGTCCTAAACAATACAACCCTTCGTGCTTTGAAACCAATATATACCTTAGATATGTAATTATGATAGCATACTTTCAAATACGTCATAAAATTTTATCAAATAAAGAATAGCTTGATAGAAGTAAAAATACTAACCTTTATCATGTATGACGTCAAGATAAATAAATACAACGACTATAAAAGAACACTCAATTGGTGATATAACTTTCAAGTTACAGATATCCGCTTTTTAGATCATATCTTAAGTATTTTATTATTATTTTATTGTTGTAACATGAGAACTCTTAGTCTTATGTAATATAAATATAACATTCACTGTATTTTATTTACATTCATTTTTTCATATAGGAATATGGTATTTCTTATAATTGTTACAAATATATGTACTTATTCTTCTATTATTTTTACTATAACGTAATATTGAATAATAACTATGTATATTAAGAATATTGGGAAAGAGTCTATTGTATAAATATTTCGAAAATCTAGAAAACAATAACTCTATGTTTTGAGATGTTATAATCTGTATATACGAGGAAGTGTCAATATATTTTGTCCGTCATTTGTTTTGTTTCTTATATCTCAACTCAATATTTAAATAACAGAACGCAAAAGAAAATAGGATTGGAATTGTTAAGGACAACAAACGAATGTGATTGGTTAAAAGAAAATAATAATAAAAAAGCCTTTGCCGTGATGAAATAAAGCATCACTTCACTATTGGCTGTTGAGGAGCGAATATCAATCCATCAGAAAATCATCCTTTAAAGTATAATTGTCTCTTCTTACGGACCTGCATCACTGCCATTTACAAACCCTTTAAATTGAATCCTCCCTTATATCATCTTTATATTAAATGGACAATTTGAAACAATAACTGTCTCATCAATTTTGTTTAATAACGTTTTTTTATCAATTACTTTATTTTAGGTTAAATATATCAATTTAGACCTAAACGGCATGACTCTCAGCATATTATTTATTCCCGTCCCTTGATTTGCTTTGTCTATTGATTGAGGCATGAATGCTCAAGCAAACATGGCTTGAGTTCAATTTGAACTCAATTGAGTAAGATAATTTTGTGCTATTAGGACATGCTTCTACTTCTTCTGAAGCAATATTTAAGGTGGGAGTAATAGATCCATTATGAGATAAATAATATTGAGATTAAGCGGAAAATTTATTAATATTCAGTAGATTATTTGTATTCGTTGATCAATTTTGGCCAAAAATATTTAAAGATTATTTGGACCAGGCAAAATATATGAAAAAAAGATAAAAAAGAACTTTTAAAATTGGTTAATTCATGGTCAATACTCAATTATCAACTATATGGTAGGCTAAATATATATGGCTGAATAATTTTTACGTAACTGCTTTTATATGAACTGAATATTTTATAATGTCTTGTAATGTTGAACTCTAATGCTTTGATAAATTAATAAATACTCATATGAAAATACACAATTTTACATATATTACATACATCTGCAAAACCAATAGAAAACTTACTTTCATTGAGTCTAACTTCTGATATAGTTTTGAAAAATATCCATGAAGTCGAAAAAGATCAATAAATACATAAATTATATGTTAGATGTTGACCTCAGGTCAGAGAAATCTGTTTTGGTATTTTTGATATATTGATTGTTGAATGATTTGTTGTGTGTTTCTTTAAAATGAATAAACTTATTGTACGCGTGTACAAAAAAAAATACATAAAGTATATCAGTTACTTACATACTATAAAACTGCAACTACAAATGGAATAAAATATATTTTTACCTTTAATAGCCTTAAATACAATAAATGGTCATGGATTTTTAAATATCAATCATGGATGTTGTCGTTATAAAAGCCGTAGCTTGGATAGGAGATTGTCAAAAATGTATAGCCTTAAATTACTACAATAACAGTGTTTGATTTTGTAAAAAATATATATCAGTAAAGCTTCGAAAATGTATATAGAATGTTTGTTTGAGGGTAGGATACAAGATTAAATTATCGATCTTAGCCCAAGCCTTAGAGCACCTAACCACATTAACCATTTTATTTACTTATTCTATTACGAGAATCAATAGGCAATTACAGGTAACCAATGTTACATTTCCTAAGAAGTGTCAACGGCAAACAAGTGATTAGACGTCTCATCACAGAGCTGACAAAAACGAACCTCACGAATGATATATTGTTTAACTTTAAACCATTCAATATTCTCAAAGCTTTCAACAAATTAAAGCATTCATAATAAATATAAATGGGAGCTTTTACCATTTAATGTTCTTAGGTAAGTGATCTCATTTGGTGACGGAAAAATATATATTAAGTATATTGTGCGTTTGAACATAGCACCCAGGTTTTTTCATAAACAATACTTTTTGCCTCCTAGCAATGGGACCTCTAAGGTAGTATTTTAAGAGCCTCCAATAGGAGGTTAAGACATTAAAAATCAGTTCGAAAAGTAATGAAAATCATTTTTATGAAACTGTTCTCTTAATTTAAAATCGTTGAAATAGTGGAAATGTAGAATAAAATACAATAAATATATGTATTTATTTTGTTATGCGATGATCACATTTAAAATCCTTAAGAGCAACTTTTATTTCCCTATAAGGATTATAAAGAATGCAAAAAAAACATATTAAATTAATTAAAAACGTGTAATAATAGACTTTTAAAGTACTTATTTTTGTTTGGGTTTTTTAATAATACATCTCAAAACATCGATATAACACTTTCCTGTCTCAGCTTCGTTTAATAGATGCTTAACCAAAGGGTTAATCACACTTTTTACTTAATTGTTGGTAAAAATACATTTACAAATCTCAGCAAAGAACACAGTCAATCGATGGGGACTCTTTGTTAAAACAGTAATATATTTGTACACTAGGAATAAACAAATTTGTGTACGACTGTTTCATTTATAAAGCATCCCTTCCTAACATAGATATGATAGCATGAGTGAAATCCATTGAAAGTTGGTCCATGTACAGCCATGTGACTACAGATGTCAAAATACCTGGGAAGTTCCAAAATACTTAGGCCTTTGATTATATGTTTTATACTTTCAATGAATGCCTCGTATTTTTCTTGAATACTTATTTTTATTTGACTATAAACATAATTGGCTGTGGGAAAAGGTTACGAATGTATAATGGAAGTGTGTGTTTTAGAATATTGTAGATAATATATTTAAATTCATTATATGTTATGATATATCCATTTAATATATTTTAGTACGTATATCAATTGAGATTTTTTAGATTGTATTTTATTGTTTGAAAATAGTGCTTTTAGCATCAACCCCTTTGATAAAATAATAAATTAAATATTTACTTGTGTGTTTTCTCATACATTATCTTAGGTTTTTTATATATTCTGCTGGGTGTGTAATCCTTTATTTAATTTAAATAATCAGCTATTTACTGGTCTGTTTTAGCTATAATAATATAAAATATAAAAAACAATCATTCCTGTGTTTATACACATATATATAAACATTAAAAACACGTATAAAATTAAAAATACTAAAATAAATAAATCCCCTAAATTGGGGTACTGCGGCCAATGGTCCTGGCTACGTCCCTTGCCGCAGCTAGTGTCCTGGCCGACCTCAGGGACTCAAAATTGTTCCACACAGACATTGCATGGGACGCAAATGTGTCTGTGCCGCCCCTTAATTGGCACGCCACGAAGTCGTAGACCTCGTCGGTCTCTTTGGGGTTGGGAAGACGAGATCGCCAATGGGGTTTCTGGCACCACATCCCCCATCGTTGGAGTGGAAGCACTTCCAGGTCTCTACTGCCACAGCCATGACGGTTATCTCGTTGAGGGAGGGAATTTTTGCACTCCTAAGGAAATCCTCGATCCGAATGTGATCCCGTCTCCTGCAACCGACGATGCTCCTTGCCACGTCATTGATGGCGACCTGGACGGCCCTGTGTGCGGCATCCGGCTCCTTATTATTATCATCAACCTAGGTGTCGTCACGACCGCGGCTGCATACGAGAGCTTACCAACTATAAGCCCCCTGGCCAGTTGCCGAAGGTATTTTCCTCTCGAATATGAACGGCCAACCTTGAGATGATGAGTGAAATGAGTGTACATATCATAAAAATAAACAGTTGAATTAAAAAAAAAATATTATATGCCTAGTTCCATAATTTAAAATTTTTAAGCATTATTTATCAAATATATTTATAAATTACAACGAAACTCTCTTGTTCGACATAAAGAAAAAATATTTTCTTAAAACATATAATTATAAAGTTGCTTTGATTTATGTGAGATTGTATTAAAATTATTCTTGTATTATATTCTGAATATTATAAATTTTATTATAAACTTTCAGCCATTTTATTTCATAATGTAACTACTTTCAGTTTTATATGTGTGTTCGTATTTCATATTTACTTATTAATGGACCTAATAAAGAAAGATAATGTATCATTTTGAAAAGAGGACTTATTATCTACGAACAAAATATATTTTTTTCAGATAACAATTTTTTTGATATAGATATTCTGAGCATTAAAATTTCACCATACAGAACATTCAATCATGTGTCTTTTTTGTTGTCAAGATGGATATTTAAAGCATTTTTACTCCAAAAAAGGAAAGAGCGTTATTTTACAACATCTAAATGAAAAGTTTCAATTGAACCCTTAGAGGCAGGACGGGTCTTAATAAAGTGTACTGTATCTAATGAATATGAGGAGACATCATTGACCCTTCCTATATTCCATCACTTTCCTATATAAAATTTATACAGCATATAATACCAATAATAAGAAAAAAGTAGAAGAAAAGCATATATTAAATATATATATCATATAATTATAATATAAAGACTGTTGCAAACTTAAAGCGGAAAAATTAGGATGACTATTTTTTTTGTCACAGTACAAATACTTTGGGACAATTTATATCTGCAAAATTTAAAAATGGGTTCACTGCAATTCTACTGATGAGGTAAGTTTTCTTTAGAAACTGTCAAATACTCCAAAATATCCTATTACAAATATATAATAAATTATGTTAAAACAACGTTTAGAATGAGACCTAATATAGAAATATGGAAAAAATGTTAAGAACTATTTTTATTTTAGTCGTAATTTATATATATATGGGTATACCGATAATTAATATTTAGTACTGATATAAATAAATATTTTTTTAACACATGTTTCTATTTTTCCCCAATTGATACAAAACTTAAATATCGGTATATAAGTCCGGAGTAACTTGATGTTTGAACGATTTAGTTCAATATGAAAGCTTCTTGGAAAAATATCATTCAATAAACAAACCACATATGAAAAAGAATAAATGTTAATTTATATTACATATGATGTGAAAAAGTACATTACTTCAAGATCGAAATAACATACAGAAAAAGTAATTGTAAAGATTAGTTAAGGAATACTTCTAATTCTTTTCAATGAACTTCTTTTTGACATCTCTTCTGAACTCAATATTTGAAAAATATATTCTCATAAATATTTCTTACGACTACTTATTATGAGGATAAACAATCATTTACAATTATATGTATATATATTTATAGGAACAATACCTTTTTTAAGAGGAGTCTTAAGAAATACTGTTTTCGTGTACAAGAACGCGCCAGCTATTTGAATATATAGGTATGTAAAAAAACTGCTTGAAAGGAGCGCTGAGTATCTTACTCTTCATCAACCTCCTAATAGTCTTATATCAGTCTGATGTGGTGAATGCGGTTATGAAGAACCCTATTTTTTGAATGTGTGCCCTAAATAATTAACAATCCCATTTATTACAAAGTATAGAATACCATGCGTTTATTTACGTCTAACACAATAAGCTCTCATAGGACTCAGAGCCCCGAGTTGGTTCGCCATTCTCTCGTCCTCAATGAGGAGGACCTGAGGACCTCTTCCCCACTCATGAACACAAACTCCAGATCCCTTCCCTCCCTACATAACCCTACAAACTCTTTTAACCCCTCATCAGTCGTCTCTACGCTAGGACGAAAGTTCTCTCGTCACTTTAACTCAGGGAGTAGCGGCTGCGAGGAGAGTCGTCCATCCTTTCGTATAGGTCGTATCGCCTCCCCCTCGCGCAAAAAATGGTCCCTTCATGAATCTTCACTAAGGAAAGAGGAGGAGTCCATGTCTTCCTCATCTAAAAAGCCTGTTTCCCGTGTGGATTCCTTTAAAAACTTCTTTTTGGGGTCTAATCCTTCCGTAGGAGGATTTGCTTCAACGCTTCGAACCCCTCGAGCTGTTAAGCGACGGAGTCGTAACAGTGCACGCTCACATAAACAGGAGATCGTTCATCAGACGGACACTGGTACATCCACGCATGACGATCATCCACGCATGAATGAGTTGGAGACGTCTTCTAGACATGTTCGCCGTGGACACCTAAGCAGTGGGGCTTCATCCTCCTCTCATCTAAGCATCCTTCCTGAAAACCGAGCCATTCACTTTAGACCCCGAGAACATGCCCTTCAAATGGAATTTAAGAGCTATGGGCTCATCGACAATGAGCACTCCCAGAGAGCGGCTATGGTTCGAACTCCTTGGACTCTACTTCATCTACATCTTCTCTGAGTCCCAAGGAAGAAGAGGAAATGGAAGTTCCTGAAGGTCCATCCTTGAATGGGAGGTCCTTCCTTTCCACGTTCCTACAAAGGACTATAAATTGATTCGACTGAGAAAGATCCCCGAGGCTGATTGGGGATTATTATCGCGAAGAAGAAGCTGAAAGAGATAAATTCCAATGGGTTTACTGTCGTGCATATAGAGCCAAAAGGACTCATTGATAGGTAAGGTGTTTAAATATTGAATTAGTAGATTCTATATGTACCGTCAACCTGTATGTGGGGTCACCTGTCCATAACGATCAATTTACCCATAGTGATCGCCCAATATTTTACTACGGATGAAAAATTAAATACAGTCAAACCTGTTTTAGTGGCCACCCATGAAAGCCTAAGAAGTGGTTGTTAAAGACAGTTGACCGCCATACAAAGAAAGTTGAAATATTTTTTTTGCTCTTGCAGGTAAAATTAAGGTCCAGCTATGAACAAGTGACCGTTAACAAATATTGTAGCCTTAACGGCATCTTTTTATAGCCCTTTGAGTGACCTCACATATTTAGTAAAGATGCCTAATTAGGGATTATACGTACTCATTTAGAACAATTGGGTATGAAGGCAAAATTATATTTGATTGAGGGCTCAGCCAACCACCAATGAACCCCTTGCTTGTAATTTAAAAAACATATAAACATTTAAGCATTTACATTGGATAATGTAAAAAATAGATTGCTATTTATCTTTTCATATTTTGCCCCTCCGCCCATGATGTTTGGTTCAGTTTGAAATAATTTTAGTTATAAAAAATATTGATTTAAGAAATAACATATAATTCAACTTAATAAAATATATTTTCTATAGTAAAAAGATTGAAGTACGCCGTAAAGACGGCACAGTTTTATTTTTTGTCATTAGTGTTCGCCGAAACTGTATGCATGAGGTTAAATAAAATAAACATTATAATTAATACATAAAAATAATTGACTTTGGATTAAAGATATATTTTCTATAAGCAGAAAAGAGAAGTAATAAATCACACGCAATTGATTATTTTGTTACTTAAATTACACTTCAATGGATAAATAATTCAATACTTTTGGATATCCTCCGTAGTTTATTTGTAAGGCCTAAGTTGATACCACAGACTTTTATAATTAGAGGATACTTAACAAAGAAGAAAAAATCAGACCACTTCAAGAGTTTTCGAATGACTAAAATGATTTGTCGATATTTTTAAGCTTTATATTTATAATTTGGCAACTTAAGGAATAAATTTAATTCCATCCTTCATTCCGTTCTTTCAATAACTTTAATAATATATATTTTATGTTTAAAAGGGGACTTAAGATGGATGCCATCAGCTGATGACTCTTACATACTCTCTCCTTATTTTATTCAATCTATTGTGCCTCTTGTTATTATATAGGTGGATGATTTAAACATGTTTGCTCCATGCATATTTGGAATATTCTTCTTAATTAAAGGAATGCTCCTTTAAAATGCTATCCTTTTTTATAGGAAATGCAAATATTTAAAATTTATTCTTTCACGACTGATGTATATTATTCAACCAGAGTCCTTGGGGTTACTCTCCTTGAAATTAATTGACATTGAGGGAGGGCTAATTTGATTATGTATCATGCCTACATCCTTACTTATCCCATGAAGAATAGCCGACCAAATAAAAAAACAACTCTGAAGTACCTTGAAGACAAACTAAAACAATAGAACATGGACTATATTCCATGGGAAAAATGGTATACAGGTTACAAAGAAGTATCATGACACAATAATTGAATAACGGAAGAAACAAAATATTTGTTCCATTATAAAAATAAGATTTAGATACAGTCAAACCTGTGTAGCGGTCACTCGTCCATGGATCCACACGAAAATGTAATAAAAACAATAATATATATATATATATATATATATATAATATAATAAACTATATATATTCTAGAGAGAGAGAGAGGGCTTCATCTGTTTCCAACAATTACTTTTTTTAGTTTCCTTGATTGACCAATATAGCAGGTTTGATTATATTTACAAAAATGGTTTTCCTTGCCATTTTTTCCTACTAAAATATTTAAATATCCATCTGCTTTATTAAATCTATACCTTTTTATAATTATGTTTTTCTTTTTTTCTTAAAGGTTATAAATTATATTTCATTCATATAATATTTTATAAATAGAAAAGTGGTAGGGGACAAATGGTCAATATATAAAGTATAAAACACAAAAATGCTTAAAAAATAAAACTTGGATTAAATTTTTTCATAAAATAAATAAATGTTTATTAATAACTGATTCGGTCTAGGAGGGACATGTATAACTTTTTATAATTGAAAGGATAATTCTATCAGCAAAAAAATGAACTTGGAATCTTTAAAATATACACTGAAATTGTGTTTATTTCCATTATACCTTAACCAACGAAATATTCTAATAGTTAATAGCATTATAGTGAAATACATGATCTGACCCTGTAAAATCGTATGTCATGACATTTTCAGACCGTCAGACTAACAATAAAAATATTTTAGAAGTCAATTGAAAATTGGAGAATGGTATTATAAACTCTTATTTGTACTTTTTGATTTTTGTAAACTCATTTAGGGTAAATTACGTATTAAAGTTTCACACTCAAGAAAAACTGTGATAAAGAAAAGATGTCAGATTTCGATTCACTTACTCATCAAGATAGTTTTTCAAAAAATTAATTATTAAAATATAAAGGTAGTTGATCCGAAATTTGCTAACTAGTGTGATTTATATGTGACTAGTGTATCTCGAGTAGCGGCCACTTAGGTAAGACTAGGAATGGAAATCTGAGCTTACTCTTGGTGCTTACAGAATTTATGACTGTTTATGGCCGTGAAAAAGAGAGAGGGGTAAAGAGAGTGAGAAGGAAAGAGAGGGAGAAAGAAAAAGTGAGAGAGAAACTTTATCTCTCTCTCCCTCTCTTTCCTCCCTCACTCTCTTTACCCCTCTCTCTTTTCACGGCCAAAAACAGTCATAGAATCTGTAAGCACCAAGGCTAAGCTCCAGTTCCATTCCTAGTAATGCATACCTAGTTTTTGATCAAGCTAGAAGTATCTTTAGGCTGCTTCCCATTACTTGAATAAGTCAAGGCATTATGAAACCATAAATTCAAATCAATATGCAGTCAAACTTAGTGACAAAGACAGGGGGGGGGGGGTCGCTTATAGATTTTTTTTTTCTATAAGGGAATATGGTGGTCAATATTGTCAAGTAACCGCAATTGCGTATTAAATATACTTATATTAACTTAAGATTATTGCTTGTTGAAAACCAACCATTAAATTATGCCGAAAATAAATACCTATTAATAAAAAAATAGATTATGCACTAATGTCATAATAATAATCAAAGAATCTAATATAAAATAAGAGAAACCAAAATCATCAAGAAAACATGTTATGAGCTCTTTTGGTGTTATAAGTTTTGATGGTTAGTACAAAAAACTCTTTCCAGGAGCGCTGTGGAGGAAAGATTGTAGATCCATGCACTGGGTCAAAGTGGCACCAGTATCCGGAGGTACTTTTTTATTCAAGGGTTTATATCTAACCGCTGCGGTAAATATAATATAATGCAATATATATATGTATATATATATAATATGATTATATATATACCTATATACAGTGGTTTAAAAAAAAACGAGAAAAAATTCTTGCTCGTGAAAATGGCTTATTTCTAGCGTTTCTCTTACGTTACAGGCTTTATTTATACTTCATTAAAAAGAGCTTCCGTGATACCCCATTAAGTTGATGTGAGACTTCATGTTGGCCTTGAAGGTCAAGATGAAGTTCATATTGGATTATTAAAATATAAATTAAATTGGATACTGTGCCACATGCCTTAACCAATCATAATGAAAGTTTGGATAGCTATTGGTAGTATTGATCGCACCATTATTGTCCCTGAGTATGGACATCAAGACAATAAGGCCAAAAATATCCTTTTCTCTTGTTTTCTAAAACAAGTTTTTGATAGGTTGAATATAGAAAAATAAAATTATTTCCGTGATCACAGTAACCAATTAAGACACAGCTATCAAGGGGCTATTTTGAGTCAAAATAAGAGTATTTTGAGCTGAGATATTGAGCAAAATGGAAATTAATCGAGAGCGTGTGGCAGCTCTTCCTGGCCACTGGACACATTGGTGGGCTACGAGGATGTAATCTAACGTTTTATGTTCCTCGGTGCCGTTAGTACTTTCGGCGGCCTCCAAGGACTTCAGGGTCATGAAGGGCAAGAAAATATTGTCATAAATGAATAAAAATCCACGTGTGTGCGCGTTTTCAGCGATGAAAAATTCTTTATTTTGGATGCATCCAGGAACATGCAAAATGACCGATATGTTGCCAGTCACCCAGCAAAGTCCCTCCCCACCTTCATACCAGCATCCAGCTGGTGCCATGGCCCTGGGCGTCGTGGCCATTGACGGAAAGTCCATGCCCCTGCACTGGTTCCCCAATGGCCTCAAAATGGCACAGAGCAGTATCTGGAGTCATGAAGGATGTTGTCAAGCCCTGGTTGGACTCTACTTACCTGATGAAATTATGTATGGCAACAGGACCTCCGCACCTGCCCATAAAGCCAGAAAACTCGGAGTGGTGTAGGTCAAGTTGAGAGATTTTTGGCCGCGGCATATGTGGCCACCCTCCTCCCAAGACCCTGGCCCCCCTGGACTATGGAATTTAGGGTGATCTAGAGAAGAGGGCATGCAGCAATCCGCCATCCCAAATGTTGAAGCCATGAAGGATGCAGTCAACGAGCAGTGGGCCGCCAAATCCGAGGCCAACCATCATCAGGGTCTGTGCCGCCTTCCACCCCGTTTGGAGCGTATGTTGGCCGCAGAGGGTGGACATATTGTAAATTAATAGCTATTTTCTATATTTATAACCTTAGAAAATTTTATGTGTGTTTAATAAATTATTTCTCAAGATATTCACCTTCAATTTGGACCTTAATTTTTCCGTGATTTTTGAAACGCACGGTCTATATTGTATATATATATAGTAAATATTGTATCCATATCAATGAATATAGATTATGAAATATAATAATATGATTGTTTCAAGTTCCGCTCATGATGAAAGTATAAAAATAATAGACCATTGGTCCTAGTATTCCAATCTTCATAAAAAATATCCTTGGATAATCAATATCATCAATTTTATATCCATACCCGTGATTACAGCATGCCTAGACTCATCATGATGTGGTGGAACTAAATATACTTTATGCCTATATATTTAGATATGAGATTCCAATATGGAAAAATGTGAAAAAGAAGAAGAAGTGAAATCAAACCCCTTTGAAGGAGAAAAGTAACTTCAACATCCTCATAAGGGTGAAAGTATCTTTAAGCTGAGATGGGTTATTTGTATGGTATTTCTTCTCACATTAGAGGACTCACGAATATCCTTCCCCCTTTATCAAGGGGACAAATTTACTCACATGACGTATTTAAAAGCTAAATATAACCTAAACATGAATTTGATCCATGCTTAATTAAGCAAAAAACTTGTGTTTTATTTTTCTCTCGCTTCGAATTGTACATTATTACAATGTTTCCTGAATAATCATCACTCATAAATCAAGCCATTATCGAAGGCATTAAAACACTAAAATTAGAAAATGCAGGTTATATTCACTTCCATCATTAATGATTTATTAAAAAAATAATGCGGTTTTAATTAGCAGGTTAAAAAAATTCATGACGATATGTTTTCAACATTATTTATTACAAATCTACGATCCCTGCTTTTAGTATGTATTCCGGTTAATTATTGTTGAAATTTAGTAAAAAGTAGACATTCGACTTTATAAGAGTGTACAGTTCTTTATATCGTAAAATGTGGTGGTATGTCGGCGGCAATTTAGTCATGTTGGCCTGCGTTATACATAGGTATATGCTTATATTGATACTAAATTTTGAACAGCAGCTGAATTTTAACTTATCAAAGCTATAACCAGAATAATGGTTCAAAAATCATTATTCTGATTGTTTTTAAGGGACTCATTAATCATATATGAACTTATTGTTCGCTAAATGATAAATTATTTAATAATTTTCTGGCCTACAATGTACAAATATGGTTAAAATTCTATAAATACATTAAGAAGTCAATAAGTTTTTATTTTTAATAGAATTCTATTACATTTTATATTAAATACCTCGGATCTCCTTACTTAAAAAAGTAAGATATTTCATTATAGAAAGGGAATTATTTTAGTAAATAAGAGCCTTATAACCTAATTTATATTTGTTTATTAAGTATTTTTTTATTACAGTATCTATAAATTATGGTGATTTATTTAGTGTATTTTATGATGTGATATATACGTTAAATAAAGTTTATGACCCAAAAAAATGGAACCGTCGCCCTTGAGACCCGATCACATCTTTCAACAAACCCTTATACCAAGTCATGTTAAATTAATTTACACATAAGTAAAAACATTACTAGCACAACACACTCTTGACTTACGTTGTATTAATAAATATAAATATGATTTATACCTTGTTTACAAATGTTTTTGACATAATGTAATATATTTATAAATATGTTGAAACAAGGTAATAACATCAACAGCCAGGACTCTCCCTCTCCGAATGAATACATTAGCAAGTGCTAAAACAAAGAACTTGGGCATGATGATATATATGCAATTTATGAATGTATGACTGTGGGCTATAATTCATACTCAATGCAACTGCATGGGTATTATATATATATAAAGTATTTAAAACAAATACATAAATAAGCATAATAGTAAAAACATTTTTTGAATGAAGGATTAAAGAAAAAAATATAACAAAACTGCGCATTCGTTAAATTATTGTCTAAAACATCATACAGGATTAGTGGAATATTCTTATATTTTTTGATATAAACCTTGAATGTAGCCTCTAAAGAATGTATTCTTTTCTTTTATCATTTTTTGGACCATATTAACAAAAAGAATTTAATGTAACAGGAATATGCAGATATTTAATTTTATATTTATTTTTCTTACCAAATGGTTCGATGCAAATAAGTCTATGTGGTTATGAGTAAGCAAGAAATTTAATCAATGGAATATCTATGAAGTAGATGATATATTAATGATCCATAAAACATTATGGTTCAATATCTTTTTTTAATTAAACGTTCAAGCTAATAAAATTAATAAAGCGGATTCTTCAGTGAATCATAGAACTTGCTAATCCATATAAAATGATCTAAAGAGTACTATAATAGGGAAGGATTTTTTTTATATATTTTAATTATGATTTAACTATCTTAATAATATATATAAAATATATTATATATAAAATTATATAATATTTATATATTACTAATGTTTTTTTAAATGTATAAATTGCAACAAAATACTTTGAATCCTTGATAGAATTGTTGATATTAATGAAACTTTGTATTGTTTATGTTGAATACAAGGATGTATATGGTTTTTATTGGTGGCGCTACCTAGCGGATCCTATATAGCTACTTTTTAACTCGCATCCCCCCTGGGTCGTTCGATTTCAACATGAGAGGTCAATTAGCTGCTGCTGAGATAACGTTCTCCATTTTGAACTTTTTAAACGATGAAGACAAAGGTCTGACAGAGTGAACTTTTGGGCTTCATTATTTTTTTTAAGATGCGGAAAAAAAGACTATACAACTCACATTATTGTGATTGGTTCAAAGTTATTGGCTAAGACATTCATAAAGTACTCAAATCTAATGGTTTAAGTAAATAAAAGTTTAAAGAACTTACACACCTATAGAGCCTCAAAAAATAGATTACGGATCAATTTTTATTAACTTCCATTCTTAGTAACAATATAATTTATTTACATTCAAGCGTAATAATCTGCAGGGCATTGAAACTAAAATACCTCAATAAAATAGTATTGACTAATATACCAATTGGCATCACAACCAAAATAATAATAAAGATCATTAGAATACTCAGAGATATCTTTTGCGAGTCTTAACTTTTATATGAAAATATCACAAGTAATCTTCAAAACAATAAAAATGCAACTCTCGGTAACTATTAGTACCAAAAATTGGCTATAGTTTGGAAATATAGTTTGGGCGTCAGTCAACTGGCAAACCGATAATCTACCTATAATACATATTACAGTTAACAAATATTCGCCAAATGTTTTGGGATTACTGGATTACAATACAATAATCACTAATACCTGCGTTTGACCTATTATACATTATCACCTTCACCGGCATCTCACACCCACATCATTGACAATTGCTCTTAGTGTCCGTACACGCATCTATAATGTGTATATAAAGAAGAAGCCTCCTGAATCAGGGGCAGAGATAAACTGGTAGTCTTACTATCAACACTGGTGTGTTCTTAATACATCAATGGGTAGTTATCAGGACGACACCCCACAGGCAAGCATAAGTCCAACAGGATTTATAAAGTAGAACTTTATAATAACAATCATTTCTTAAGATATCTGCTCTCAAAAAAAAACATCGATGCAAATTTTTAAGCTAAAATGCTTATTTATATAGTTTTACTATGTAT
>CP045893.1:2104287-2141156 GCA_013387185.1 Caligus rogercresseyi
TTTCAGTTTTTATGGCAGCACAATGATGGTTTAAATAAGATTGTACTATTTGTTCTATTCTCTTGGATATCATATTTTCCTATAACTCATATTTTAATTCATACAAAAAACCTTTGATTTTGGTTGAGAGAAAGAGAGATTCCCCCAAATCCTTTATCTACTATAATTCCCTTTTCCAAGACGAAATTATCGGCTTAACTCACAGGTTTGATATCTAAACTTAGACAATACTAATGAAAAGGTTTTCGTACATATAACATATTGTACTTTTGGTCGTGGCGTTTGCCTTTTAATTCGTGCAACTGCAATTCCTAATACCTTACAGATGACAGAGTGCTTTTATTATTAATATTGATAATTTTCTTTTACCAAATAAAATTAATATAATCACATTCTGAACTTTTTGAGAATTTTGTTAAATATTATGAAATTTAGCGTCACATTGTTGAGCTTTTCTAAAGAAGTCATAATTAGGAGCCTAGGTTCTATGGACTTATTTTAACAATGTTCAGAAGAAATTGCCCAGAAAAATGGACCAGGAAGAAATGACCTGAGATAGAAAAGGAAAATGATGAAAAAATGGTCCAAATGCAAAAGTAGACAAGTATTTGATTGGAATACAAGTAAGTATTCTTTAGATACTATTTCTATATAAGTTAGGTAATAATTGACAAAAAGAAATGTATTTTTATCAATTATATACAAACGATTTCCTTGTTGTTTTGATTAGACTTGGTCATTTTTCAATGCATCATCATTTTTCTTTCCTATCTTGGGGCATTTCTCCTGGTATTTTTTTCTTGGGCTATTTCTTCAAAGGCCTGATTTTCCTCGGCTATTTCGTCCTAAAATATATTTCAAATCTATAATGCTTATTCATATCCACACAAATGCAATTCTATTGAACCAAACAGAAAAAAGCCATAACTATTTCCTCAAAGTAAATATTGGGTTCTAGGAATATTTGTATATACACTTACGCATAAGGAAAATCTGATAACACATTTTTGTGTTCGGAATTATTAATAATATATTTTTTTTGTGTTAAGAATATTGTCTTATCGACACTATTGTATAAAATTCATTTTTAAGGAAACTACTGACTTTTGGGCTCGGCTTATCAGTAAAAATAGCTTATTGAGCATTAATGATTTTCTTAAAATGACGCTTGAGAAAAAAAGGAGAAGAAGAGAAAAACGCCTTTTTCTTTACTAGCTATTTTTACTTCATAAGAAATGACCATATAGATATTATTCCTCAAAATTTGACCTCTTATCAACAACTGACAAAATGAATCACAATACCAAACTATAAAAAATGCTTATATTTTCATATTAACCCTTTGAATAATGACAAAAAGCTTCAGAAAATGCGCAATTAGCCCCTAAAGTTTTGAAATATTGTATTCAGCCGTATATGATGAGCAATTACTGCTGTTGGTCACTGTGCATATCAACTGGTTCTTATCAAACATCTCCTTACTGTTATCCAAAGAAAACAATATTCTTTGCTCCTCCTTTTATTCTTCATATTTTTTTTTGTGTATGAAATGCTTAAGCTAAGGATACCAACTATTGTAGCTAAATATATTTTTACGGGATTTTTAAGGATGATTAAATTTCCAAAAGCGCATTTTCCAGAGAATTAATCGAAAGTTGAAATAATAAAAAATGTAGAGCATCTCTCATAAAATAACAAACGCTTATTTTTCGTATTTTGTAAGAATTTGCCCATGCTTCATTTGAAGAAAATACATCACATATAAGCTACGTTAAGGTAGGTAGGTTTTTGTGAAGAATAAACGATAACATAAGTCGATGATTCTTGGACTCACTAGTTTTAAAGGATTTTGACAGAAACTCCTCATTTACCAAGAATGGTGATAATGTGTCCCTTAATATATGAACGAAAGGTGCTCAAAATGGGTTCATTTAACTAGTTTTTTCAAACTAAAACTAAACAATGTGCTCATTAATGCTCAATAAAGCTATTTTTACTGATAGGTGAGCCCAAAGTCTTTTAAAAATGAATTTTATACAATAGTGTCGATAAGACACAAATTCCTATCATCAATAATTCCGAACATAAAAATGCACCATCAGATTTTCCTTATGCATAAGTGAAATACACAAATGTTCCTAAACCGTAAATGTGTCGTACAACTTTTTTTGCCTATATGGTTCGATAGTATTGCATCCGACAGGATATAAATAGCATTTATAGCAATAAAATTAACCAATGAGATAAACCAAAATTGACCTTTCCCTCTATAGATTCGAACTTGGTCCCCCCACATTGAGAGTTGAACACGCCTTAACGCAATCGGCTATCGCACTCTCTATTGAAGAATACAATTTCAGTTAAAAGTCATATTATGGACTCAAAAGTAATAACAAAAATTATTTTCAGCATGATAAATGTATATTTACAACTCTTCGATGTTCCTCTTTATTTGACCAAAAGAATGTCTTAATAATTAATCAAGAATACATTGTCTGTAGAAGAGTTCAAGCAATAAGATGAAGGAAAAATATACTATAAAATATATAGTTTTAATACATTTGACATCAATAATATATTTTTATATTTCGTTATTTTGTTCCTTGGCTTCAATTTTTCTATTGGGTGCTTCGTGACCATTGTTTTGCTTTAATTATGAAAAAGGAACCAGCTGCACTATGACGCACGTATTCACAAAGCATAATGGTAACAAAAGCAGTAATCAAATATCGGCAATTTACCCTTGAATATGCACATATTTTTCCAATTAATTTATCAATATATGTATATATACATAGTAGTTATATATGAGAGTCAACTCAAAGGCGCAGCAGTACTCTACTATTTCATATCATGCAATATTTATATTAATGATTATAGCTCAAACCGTTAACTATGATCCAAAAATAGCTCTTTGTATTGGATTATTTTACGAGCAAAAAAAAGATAAAGTTAATCATGACACTTAAAAATATATGGCATTTGAAGTCTTAGAATTTTATTCGTTTGTATAGTGCAAAATCATGCTTGATTTATATCCCTGAAGTTCATGGTTTTTTCATCTTTATATGTCAAAATCAAGTTTTTTTATGTTAGAGCTATTAACACTCTTCAATGTTATGAAAAAAAAAATAGTATTAGACTCTATTTTGGCAGAAAAGAGACCCATCTGGACAACGTCCCCTTCAAGACGTTGTGGGCCCCCATAGCCCATACACGAGCTCTCTCAACCATTTTTGAGTGCACGTCATAAACGGAGCTTGCACCATCAGTGCCCTAAAGGGCTCTGGTAACAAACCCTGGAAACAATGTTTCCGACAAAGACAAGTGGAAAATGTTTGGGAAGACATTAATGCCCCATGCAATTAGTATTTGGTAATGGTAATTCTTTTATAAAAATAATTATTTCACTTATTTTTTCTTCGGCTTTCTCTGTAGAACTTGCTACCTTGATGCCAAGGATATTAGTCGTTTTTACAAATGCACATTCCTTATAATCTGTCTCAGCTATCACCTCACAGTTTGTCAAGAACTGGACTTTATCAATATTTTATTGTGAACCGATGAAAGATCAAATTCTTCGAGGATTTCCGAAGCTCTTGTAATGGAATCTTTCAGAGTTGTGGAGGACCTAAAAAGTAAAAGGTCATCTTCATACATGATTAGTGTTGTGCCGGTCCATATTCATTCGGTTCAGTCCAGTCTTAGGACCGGTCCGATCCTTGATCCTGGGATCAGTCCTTAGGACCGTTGGTCCCTAAGATTGCCCTTTGTTATTTCTAGAGACTTTTCAAGAAACGATCGTCCGCATTCCATATTAAATGTTTCATTAAAAATAATTTATTCACAACCCTTTCGTTTCAAACCACTTTAGGCTAAATTTTAGGTAATGTCATTAAGCATCGACGATTTGTTATTGTTATCATAATCAACTCTTTAATACTTATTAATAACACAAGTAATAAAAAAATATTCGTCATCAGCTCATTGAAGGTCTTATTTTCCTCATATAATGGATTTTTCCTTTTCATAGCATTAAAATATCTTGACAACATGACGTGGTTATGACGTCATAGAATAACATTTTATTCTTTTTTAAAGGTTTTACAACAAGGATTGGACCGCACTGAACTGCAGTCCTCGGTCCTAAATAAGGAACGAAACAACGCTATACATAATGATTAAGAAATTTGTCTCTCCTATATTTAATATTTTTCAGCCTTTAATCTTTGGACAATATTGGAGAAGAATTTTGGGATCTGCGTAATCCTAGGACTCGTGGCTATCGGTGAGATATTATAGATAAGCCCATACTCAATTTTTCATGTCGAATTGTTGAGTTTTATTCAAAATATCTTGTGAATTTAAAGGGAAGAGTTGTTGTTGTTTTCATCTTCTCCCTTTTTATTTTCGCTCCCCCCTTACTGTCCTGCTCTGCGCTTCACGGAGCTTTATTATTGTTGGTATTCTTCTTCTTTTCCCCTGCTTCTACCAAGTCTTAGCAGGCTAAAGACCTAGGGAGGTAATGGAAAATAATAATTTGCCAACAGACAAACCCCCTGATGAAGATTTAAATAACAAAAGAAGTCGCTACGCGGACGTTCTTAAGAAGAATAATAATCAGAGAGGAAAGGAAGATTTTTCTTTTAACATGAATGGAGACCTCATGTGGGAGACTTTTGTTATTTTACTGGAGGATGCTGATGGGAATCCTTTTAGGAATGATAACGTGAAACACTTGAATGTATATGATTTGGCAATTCAGTTTGGTTTTAAGAAGCACGAGATTGCCGGTGCGAATCCAAGGTTTGGCCTGGGGTTGTCTTGTATCTATACGAGATTCCCCATTGACGTTAGAACGAGAATCGATGATCTGAGAGTTCAGCCGCGTATAAAGGTTTTGAACAAGGATAACGTACTCGTAGATATTTCCTGTAAACTTAAAGGAATAGACAAGATAACTGTGGACAAAAAGAAGAAGTTAAAGATCACCATGGTCAATACCTTCAAACGTGTAGACGAATCGCGTCTAGTGAATTGGATCGGTCAATTTGGGGAAATTGTGGACCACTACCCCAAGAAAAATCCGTCGGATAAGAATGCTGAAGAAAAATATCCTGAGTTCTGGAACATTTGGAGGGACAGCGACTATATAGTCGAAATGGTTGCAGATCCGTCTGCCATCCCTCAAATAATCCCATTCCAGGGATTCTTAATTAAGTTAAGATTTGTTGGGGTGAAGCTTCAATGCCAGAGATGTTTTAATTTCGGCCACATGAAGCATAATTGCACACAAAAAAGAATAAAGACCTTTGAATACGAGAAGGCCCTTAAAAAGGCATGGGCGAGAGAGTGCAGCAGGAAAGAGTGGAAATCGAAGCAACGAATATTTCTGAGTCATCGGGCAACTCAAGAACAGAAGAAACCGTCGTAGTTGGTACATCTGTTACCTCCAATTCGTTATCTGAAGTTACTCCTGTCGATGATACCTTGGAGGAGCCTTCAAAAGAGAGAGATTTAGAAAAGGATGAAGTCAATACCACAAATTCAACTGTATCTACACCAAACAATGTTGGAGATGAAAGCGTTATAGTAGTGGAGTCTGAGAAAGAAAGGGACTTCCTGCCTCTCAAAACTTCGTTATAGTTACGAATAACAATATTCCGATTTCAGTGGCACCTCTTACGGATGAACAATCCCCAGAAAGGAGGAAGTTTGATTCAAGAGGTCGCGAGAAACCAAAAAAACTCCAACCCGCACATTTGAATTCCGAAGCCATTCTGAATGAAAGGACTCGATCCCAATCATCTAAAAGAAACAGGGAAGTGAGGGACAAATCGCCGAACAAAGATATTAATCCCAAGAAAATTCATAAGAATTAAATTCAGTCATCATCAATGAAAAATCGATCCAAAGACAAGATTTGTTTGAGATACTATTGTTTAATGCAAATTTCTCAATAAAATATCTATGAACTCATTTCAGCATAATTATTTTCAAACAAAAATCACCGATTTTTCTTCGGATAGCATATCCAATGAAATAAAATCGAATATGGGTCTCAAGAGGATTATTTCTCTCAACACAAGAGGAGGTTTGGACAGAAAACGACGCCACGCTCTTTTAAAGTCTGTTTTCTCACTTAATCCTGATATAGTTTGCCTCCAGGACATAAAAGAGGAGATTTCTTCGTCTTGTCCCATTGAATGTTTGATTTGTAAGCCCGGGCGCTATCATGTGTTTTTCACAGGCAAAAATTCAAGAAGGGGAGTGCTCACCTTCATAACGAAAAAGATAAAAACGGTTGAATGTGTTGAAGATTATTCTTTGGAAAGTGATTGGCACAAACTATACGTTTCGACAAGCAACATGAACTTTTGTATCATTAACGCCTACGGACCAAATGAACATTCTCCTAAGTTTTTCCAATCTATGATGGATTCCGAGCCCTTCAAAATTCTTCCTTTGATCATCATAGGCGATCTCAATGTTGACTTAGACAAAAATAATGGGAATTACCCTAACGTTCATCTGCTCAACATCTTAATGGCTAAATTAAATTTGATTGACGGCACAAAAAGAAATAATCCCCTACCATGCATTTCATGGAAGAGTGGATCTTTATCTTCGCGAATTGACCACGTCTTGGTCTCACCATCAGTGTTCAGACAAATTAAATGGACAAATTATAAGCCTGAGCCATTCTCAGATCACTTCATTTTAGAGGTCGAGATGGATTTTTTCCCTGGTAAAACGTCCTTCAAGGTTCCTAAGTGGATTCTAAAAGAACCCAAATTTAGAGAAAAATTAAGAACAAACTTGGAAGGAAGCTTCAGTCCATCTATGTCTTCGCATCAAACAGTCTCTGTCTTCAATAGAGTGATTCGTTTCTCTACCTTGAACTTCTTACATAAACACAGGAAACAGGAGAGGGAAAGACAAAAGAAGATTGACAGCATACTCAGTGACAGTTCATCTTTTCTCCAGACTTTCACAGCGGAAGTTTTTAATTCATATAGAATTGCGGAAGTGGCAGAGTCGGAGATGGCAAAAAAAGTGGAAGCAGAAAGTGACCCTTTATCAAGGTTGAAAAATCCGTTGATTCAGGGAAAATATTCTGCAAAATCCATATCAAAAATTATTCACAATGATTCTGTATTCACTCGTCCTAATGACATTCTTAATTGCTTTTACTCGCAATTCCAGAAAGTTGTTCATTCCAACTTTACCAACTATCCAAGACAAAGGAAAATTAGAGCGTGCAAAATTTATACCTTGGAAAAAATTAAATCGTACATCAAGAAAAATTCAACGGGAAGAAGGCATCTGGTGTGGATGGTATAATCGGGGAAATTTATACATTATTTCCTGAAGAAACTGCTCCTTTCCTTCTTCGCATTGCAGAATCAATGGAAAGAAAAGGAAGGCTACCGAAATCTATGACAAAAGGCAGGATCGTTCTGATTCCTAAAAAGGGTAACGGGACCGAAATCAATCATTGGAGACCCATCACAGTCCTTAATCAGTCCTATAGGATTTTATCCGGAATCTTAGCGCAAGATATGGAAAAAGAGCTCAATAAAAAATTGGGAATAGCCAGAAAGGTTTCTTAAGGAATCGCAAAATTTCCGACGTTTCCCGAAATATCCAAACAGTGATAGACTCTGTCAGGTCTAGAGGAAAATATGGAGCTCTGGTGGGAATAGATTTCAAAAAAGCCTTTGATTCTATCTCCCACCAACAGATACTTCGGTCGGTGAGGAAATTGCTGCCAAAGGAATTTTTCAACCCTGTTCGTGCTCTTCTGCTAAATGGATCGTCAGTGATAACCTTAGGAGGCCTTGAAAGTAAGCCAATCTTACTAAGGTCAAGCTGTAGACAGGGATGTCCGTCTGCACCTCTTCTCTTCATAGCCGCTATTGAAGAACTTGTAGTTGAGCTAAAGCGAAAATATAGCGGATTCGGTGTCCAATTTCATGAATCAAAACATCTTATAGACCTTTACGCGGATGATATTACTCTAACATTAGAAGCCAACTCTGAGGCGCAATTAATAAAAAGAGTTGAAATTATTCTTAAAACTTTCGATAAGTTCAAAGTAAGGTCTGGATTGGAATTGAACCGATCTAAAACTTTCGTCCTCCCTATAGGTTTATGGGATCCTTTGGAGGGTAAGATGGTCCATAATTGCTTCGTGAAAAAGAAGGTTTCGATCTTAGGAATTGACTGGGGTTCCGAGGGCATTCTCGAGAACAATTGGAATAAATTGTCCTGCCTCATCAATAACTGGATCTTAAGTTTTAGACGGTTTAATCTCCAAAAGAGAATTGACCTCTACAATTCTCAAATCGTTCCTGCCGTGTTGTATAAGGCTTCCATCTCTCCTATAATCGCAGAAAAGGCTTTGGTGGAGGAAGATGTTTGGCTCCTCAAACTTTTCCATCGACGTTATCTTCCAACACTAAAAAGACCTAAAAAACAAATTGGAGGAGGTCTCGCTCTTTTATCTCAGATTTTACCAAAAATATATCTTAAAGTTTTTATTGACATCACTAAGAATCCGGATAAGGAATGGAGATGTACTATAACAAACAATGATTTGTATGTTCGTCTACTCTTTGGAACTGATCTTACCAATGCACAAACTGCGAGGCTATCAGAGACTTGGGGTGCCGCGCAACGGATTATTTGGAGATGGGTCCCTAACTTTAAAAGCGACTGCACCGTGGATATCATTCGCAAACACACCAAGAAAAAGTTCTTTTTCAAAAATCTCGATAGTCCATCAGTATTGGAAGAAAAGGCGATAAGTAATAATATTTTAAGTCTTCATCGTACATCGCCCGATTGTCTATTTCGTGATGGACGTTTTCGTTTTCCTTTGGAAAGAGCAGCCCATTTACACACACCCCCCTGTCCATGGCACCTCAAAATGTCTTCTTTAAGCTTTTATGAGGGAGCTGAGTCTATTGCCAACGTCCATATAAAAAAGCTTTCCCTTCCAGGGGAATGGAAATCAAGGATATTAAATTCTCTCTCTGGAATCTACGACGGAAAAAAGTTTACGGCTCAGTTGCAGATATCTGCTGGCTGTTTATCCTTTGATTTCCATTGCTTTAATTGTGGCAAGTTGTACAACGACGTCGAGCACGCTTTTGTTGACTGTCCGCTTGTCATAATATTAAAAAAGTTTCTGACAATCAACGTAAGGGGATTTAAGGTCACCAACTGCAAATATACGAAATCAACAATCCTCTTCGGTCTTCTAAAGAAAAAAGGTCACAATTCCCATAAAAGTCAAGCTATTGAATTTGCTCTGTCAAACTCCAAAGCATACATAGCGAGTTGTTTGACGAAAAAAGAAATAGTAAAACCATCTATTCTTCGATCTGTGATGCTCTCAGCTGCCGCCCGATACACCGCCCTCTCCCTCAAGATCCCCTCCGACACCGAGGACTCATGGGTCCATGCGGGGAACGTCATCAAATTTTATCCATCCAAATCAAAAGAATATTTTAAAATTATGCAAAAAATATTGAAATATTTTAAATAGATACCCGTTTGATATTTTGTTTATTGTTTTACCTCTTGTTTAGATTTTTATTATAAACTATAATGTTTATTTTACTTATATATTATTTTTTATATAATTTTATATAACATCTAAACAATAAAGGAGAGAAAAAAAAAAATCTTTGGGCAGCCTTTAAAGGTGTCCACAAAAATTATGAAGATTTAAGGTGATAGTAAATCATCCGGTTTGCATTTACAAATATAGATAGCCATTTGTCGGTCAGGAAAGGCTAACATTGAAGAAGAACGCCATTTGAAGACAACTACAAAAGTGAGGTTGTGGAAATATTTATAGATTTGTTGCAAAGATAAACCTTCCATGCTCCTGGGAAAAAAGAATAATGTCATCTATGACAAAAATTAAGGACTCCAAGAAATTCGTTGACGTTGTGTTTAGACGTGTGTCAATAGTGGAAAATTGAAATTATCAAATTTAGTGATCTCCTAATTAGATAAAGACTCCTTCAGTGATCACATAGTGTCGAGGATCCTACTTGGAGCCCTCTGCTATGTCAGAACCGGAGGGGGACCTCGAGCCCCCAAAAGCCCTCGCCTTCCGTCTGATGGTCAGACTCCTTCTCCCCAGGGGAGTAATAACACCCCGATAGAAACCCCAATCAACAAAAGCTCATCAAAGGATAGCATAGACGAAGTCCCTAAGACTCCCACCAACCTCTCTCAGGTACCAGAAACCACCTCAGCCTCGACCCTATCGTCCACAGTAAGTCAAGATAATAATATCAAAAGCTCCTACCAAATAAAGACTTTTTGGAAATTCTTTAATCTGTCCATCCGAAGTGAAGATAACTCTCTCCCCGAAGTAGGGGCCCTGCTAGACTATGACATTGCAGAGATTGCAATTCAAAAGTTAGGCCTTCCGGCCTATGAACTTTCGTACCTAAGTTCCGAAATGGGACAAGGAAGAGCCTTAATTGGCCTAAAAAATCCTATTAATATCGCCGAGAAGTTTATGGAAACTATTTTACCGTTTACATACACACAAGTCTCAACAAAAAAGAAATTCAATGTCGACATTCTAGGTCTAAGATCTGCTCTAGACTCCGTTAAGGCGAGAAGCTTTAAGTTGGAAGCTGTAAAATGCATCGGCAAAGTTTCGGAAGAAGAAATCTTTAATTCATTAAGACCATTCACAGATGACTTAAAACAAATCGGATACGCACGGTCCGAAGCTAACAAAAATAGTCTTGCCACACACCCGGCTCTAAAGGGCCTCGAAAATATAATTGGCTCAGGCTCCGTCGTTTACGAGGTGACCGGCAACCCCACGAAAATTCCTACACTCCTCCCAGTAAAGGGTAAATTAATAAAGCTCTATTTTTCCAACATGAAAAAGCAGTGTTTTAATTGCTTACGTTTTGGTCATCTTTCAAAAACTTGTGCAAAAGAAAAAGCCAAAGTAAAAGACTATAAAGAATTCCTTTACTCCACACTGGAGAATCAGGATAAAATAGAGGTGGATTCAGAGACAAACCACTCAAAAGATCTTACAAATAGAGAACGGGAGAGTGATCCTCCATCAAATGCCACTGTAACGGTGCCCATCGCAGATGTTACGGAAGATACCCTACATCCAGAAGTGGAAGTAAAATCATCGTCCGAGCGGAGTAATACTGCTCAAGATTCCTCTTATATAATCTCTACGGAGCAAAGTTTAACATCTAAAAAAGATAAAAATGAAAACAACAAGTATTCCAATGAACTGAGCTGCAAGAGACCAAGATCTCCGGAACCACTATTAACGACATACCACATCAACTCTCCCAAACAAATTAAACCTCTCTTCCAGCAAAACAGTTCCTCAGCAAAAAAGACTAATAACATTGTCCCCGACAATCAGCTCCTTCCTCCCTCGAATCGTGATTTCAGAGCCTCTGTTTCCAACAGTGACCGCCCAAGAACAGTTACTGGAGTCTTAATGGCCGCCCAAAGAAGTAAAAGAAGGAATAGTACCTCTAAATAATCTTTTTCTCAACCATGTGCTCAATAGTCTCTTACAACGTTAACTCTGCCGCTTCCAAATTTAGAAGTAACAAAATAGTAAATTACATAAAAAGTGTGTCTCCTATAGAATTATCCGCTCCTTTTCCGGATGTTGTTGTTCTTGTCGATACAAGACTCGATGACATTTCCTTTATTAAGAAACTCGTTCCAAACTCCCATGATGTCTTCTTCGCCAAAGCTACAAAATTAAAGTCTCATCCTTCGAGGGGAGTGATTGTCTTCGTGAAAAAAATATTACAGCCAACACTAGTGGCGACAGACTCGGAGGGCAATTATGTTGTATTAGACTTTTTTTTCTTGCAAAAGAAGACTACTCTATACGCAGTGTATGGAGTAAATCACGAGTCTAAGGATTGGTTCTCTGGAATAATAAATGAATATCCGCCCTCTCCAGGAAACGAGATGATCCTCGTAGGGGATTTAAATATTACGAGAAATCCAGAGAGGGATGCTTGTGGTTACAAAGGCTCCAACAATAAAGCTAACGCTAAAAACATTGAGACAATCATGGTCCAGAGAAATCTAGTAGACTTGGGACTCAAATCAGATGGTACATCACCTTTAATGACTTTTCATAGGAAAACTAAAGCTAATAAAACCATCTTTAGCCGACTCGATTATGTTTTATCCTCATATGGACTGTCTAACTTATTGAAGGAGTTCAAGACGCTACCCTGTTACATTTCGGACCACCATCCTATCTTCCTAACATTTTTTCAACCAACAGTACCTTATAAATCGTTCTGGAAATTGAATGTCTCCTTACTTGACTCTGAAGAATGTCAAATCAAAATTGCTAAAATGATTGAGATAAATAAGATTAACATGGACGAAGGAAATATGTCATCATGGGACGCGTTGAAAAGGATAGAAGAATATGCTAAGATGGTATTCGTATGTAAAGGGAAGGAAAAAGCGGAGGAAAGACGACATAAGAAAATATATTTGGAAAACTTGACTGGAGACTGTACTAAAAAAAATATGGACTTAGATAAGCTTCTTGAATATGAAAACAAAGGAACAATGATTAGACTCCGAAGAGATATAATAAATTTAAATATTCAAGGAAAGACTTCTTTTAAACACCTTGAAAAATCAACATCAAGAAAAAAAATTACAAGTTTAAAATTATCCTCAGGTGACATATCCGACGACCCGGCCAAGATTTCAGAAGAAGCCGCTCATTATTTTTCTAACCTTTACAGCTGTGGGAATTGCTCAACGAGGAAAATTTGTGATTTTTGCTACCACTGGAGGCTTGTCAAAGATGTCAATAAGTGGAAACCCCTTCTTAATTTAGAAATGAAAAACACTTACAGCACTAAGGAGGTTGAGGTTGACAATTCATTTTTGAATATTGATTCTCCAATATCACAGGGAGAGATTTTACATTATATAAACGACTATAATAAGAAATACAAGTCTCCTGGACCGTCAGGCCTCCCTCATGAATTCTACAAGTCTTTTGCGGTCCCTCTTGCACCCATACTGGAGAGAGTTTTCGGAGATATCTTCAAGAGAGGTTTCATCCCGGACTTCATAGGTTCGGGAATAATAACATTGGTCCTTAAAAAGAATAAAAAGGGAGAAGATATTAGGGACTACAGGCCAATCTCCTTACTGAACTCGTCATATAAAATACTTACTGGGATATTAAATAAAAGACTCCACAAGGCTCTTACTCATATCATATATCCGTCCCAAAAAGGATTCATGCCCGGACGTCATATGGAAGACTGCCCACGGTCCATACAAGACGCAATCGACAGTTGTATTGCTCAAGGAGACAACTACGCAGCGTTGTCAGTTGACTTCGAGAAGGCTTTTGACAATTTGTCACATAAGTTTATCCTGGAGCAGCTTTACAAATACGGCTTTCCGGACGGCTTTGTAGATATGATCTCGGCCATATTACGAAACTCCTCCTCTAAATTGGATCTCCCTGGTAGACATGAGGAGATTTACATCCGTAAGGGAGCGAGACAAGGGGATTCCCTGTCACCATCCCTCTTCATACTTTCGGTGAATGGACTGTTAGAGAAGTTAGCCAAGGATAAATCTATAAAGGGAATGGATATTGGAGGAACCATTTTCAAAAGCATCATGTATGCAGATGATCTTACCCTTCTTCTATCCGGGTCGTCTACAACCCTGAACATTTCCATTGGAAGAGCTCTGCAAGTCCTAAAAGAGTTTGAATTTTCTTCGGGTCTCTCAATTAATGTAAAAAAAAACCAAGTGCTGACGAACTGCGAGGAGATATTGAGGACGCATCACGAAGGCTTTGCATTCGTAAGGATGGCAAATATTCTTGGGATTATGGTAGCCAGCTCCTCAGAGGACTCTGAAAAAAATAATAATAATGTTACGGAGATTCTACAAAAAGCTGTCTTATTTTATAAAAGAATTCCACTTTCTCGTTACGAAAGACTAATTGCCTGGAACATAAATATATTTCCAAAAATATTTCACTTGCTCAGATACCTCCCTTTCTCAGAGAACCTCTGTAAAGAGATTTACAAACTAAGGGCAAGCCTAGTTTGGGGTACTTCCAAGCCATATATTTCAAAAAACAGAATAAACTCTAGCATTTCTCATTGGGGCTTAGGGTCCCTAGACGTGGAGTCTTTGTGGAAAACTTTGAACTTCTCATGGCTACGGAGGCTTACTGTGAACGAAGACATTTGGGCAAGGAGACTCAAAAATACCTTCTATCTAAATACTGGCTACGAGTTCCGGGAAAGAATCTTCATGGGCCCACTTGAGCTTCTTCAAGCTCTTAAGTCGTGTGGTTCTCACTGGAAGAGGATGGCCGAGTCCTGGAGGTCCTGTCTGAAAAAGGTTCTCCCTCTACTTCGCGGAGACGAGCCTTTAAACCATAATGGGTCGTTAGAAAGTTCCTCCGAGTTCTTCAATGAGGGGCATCTTACGTCTGTTGGGAATTCTTTCAACGAAAATTTAGTATTAATAATTATATCTTAAGTCTTCGACTACAAAAACGCCGCACTCTTACCTCAGTGGAGAGGGCTCGATGTGGACCTCCTACGCCCTTCTATATCGCCCTTACGAAGCTTAACAATCAATCGATCCGGAGATCATTGTCTTGTTGCGGACACCCGTTTGACATCGTACAAAGGAGATTGAGGGATCTAAATGGAGAACCCAATGTTTTACCTTTAAGTCCTATTATCATAATGAAAAACCGATTTACAGACTCTCACCAAAAATGGTTTCGATACCGACTCTCCACATCTTCATTATTTATGAGTAAGTCACGAGCGGATCCGAGTAAACGAAGTTGCTATTGGTGCGGAGGGACCAAGGAGACTTCATTCCATTTCTTCTTCTTCTGTCCAAGAGTCGCCCCGGCTATTAAAATGGTGGAGAAGATAATTTTTGAAGCATACAACGTATCGCTATCGCCTTCAGACTGGCTCATTTCAACATCCTCATCCTATGTGGAAGCCTATGAGATTGAGCATTTGATCTCTACGGTTCAGAGGATCCTTTATGCCTCGAGAGTAAACGGTGGGGGATTCCCTTTGGGTCTTCATCGTGTGGTCTCAAGAAGCATAGAGGTCTTGCGCTCGGTATCGAACACTTTCAATTGAAATGCACGGACATCATCAACGATGTCCCCACTCCCCAACGATGGTACTGTGTTTGAAGGAAGAGTTGATGGAGCTTCACACCTCTTAATTCTGCCCTGGACGGCTTCTTAGTGTATTTGTTTATTTTTATTACAACCTCATTTTTTTATCATACTTAAATCCTTTTTTATATTTAAAAAAAAGAAATTCATATTTTTATTGCAATTTTGTAATGGTTGTATTTAGTTCAATGCTCTACGGAAAGATTGCGGTAAATTATTTAATGGCATTGTTCATGCCTTTGCTGAAGCAACAGACTTCACTTCCTAAAAAAAAATATTTACTTGCAACAAGCCGACTTGAGTGAAAAACTTTGTTACGCCGTTGATTTTGTTTGGAGTTACATCGAATTTTATGAGAGTTTCTCTGAATAACCGTGCCCTTGAGATGGCTATTTCAAATTGCTGACGCCGAATTGCAGAAAAATGGCCATCATAATATGGTCCAAGTGGAAGGATTTCAGGCAAGATATTCGGCTTTTGGCATAAAAATCCCAAACGTAAATGATTATCGTGTGAATATGCAGGAAATATAAACAAATATTATCCCTCCGAACATTAGAAGAAATTTCAAACACTGGCTTTACATACAAAGTTTGAACAAAATCGGTAACATTACGAGGTCGCACACGAGGGTCAAAGTTTTAAAAAATAGTAAAAATATAGTTTCTGCAAATTTCTTCAAAATGGTGGACGAGTATAAAAAAAGTTTTTAAAGAAATAAATATTCTTAAGTTTAACGAAAAATGTTTGTTCTGAAAATTTGAAATTTGAATTTGTTTATATAAGATTAGATGGGGGTATATATATAATATATTATATATATTATATATATATATATATATATATATATATATATATATATATATATATTATATTATATATATATATATTATATATTATATATATATATATATACGTTCTTGCATCATGGTAGATCTAAAATACGTTTTTATCAGTTTGAGCTTTAGAGAAGCTTCTTTCGCAGCAGCAGCCACTGTAACAGGAAGAGTGGCAGAGATTCTCAAGGCAACCCACATGTTAGGATAAATTTCGACCAGCTTCTTCTCTTGCAGCAAGGTCAAAAGTTCCATATTTGTCATTTCTTTGATTGCAATGGTGGGAAATTCTGCATTTCCTTTGCAAGTTCTGTGCCATCAATATCTGGCTGGCTGTCATGGGGTAAAAGCGGTACTTAGAGTTGACACTTCAGTAGCAGGTCCTCTTCTCCTAAGTTGGGAAAATCGAGGAGCACACCAAGATTCTATTCACTTCTCCAAGATTCTGAAATCTTTCATCTAGTGAGGAGATGGCCGTATCCATGACCATATTAAAAAATGTGGTTTCCATTTTTCGTAGTGCATCATGGATGTGTTCATCGGGAATCATAGCTAAAGTGCTTTTTTGTGGTTCTCAAACGTTTTGTTTGAGTTTAGCCTCCACGTTCATCTCTTCGCACATCTCCTTTGCAGTTGTCTGTGCATCAGAAAATCCAGTGTTTCTGTAACTTGTGAGGGAATCTCTGGTTTTCTTCAGCAAGTCGACAGCTACATCAAACTGCATGGAGGGTGACTGCATTAGTTTACTGACATACTGGATCTTGCTGAGAATGTCGTACCATATAAACTGTACAAATCAAAAGCGATAGGATCCAATCTCCTCAGCCAAAGACTGGCTTCAACTCTCACCACAGGGTCTGCAGTTGTTTCCCTCACTTCCAGAAGAGCGTCCCTGACTTGACAGCTTGATACCTTACTGCTTCAATACTTTTTATTCTGCTTCCCATTGGTCTCGGCCCATGACTTTAGAGTTATTTTAAATATATTTAGGAGGACATCCCACCTATGGGTGGAGGCTGAGAAGAACTTAAATAACTTTGTTAAATGCCCAAAGTAGCCAAGGGCATCTGGCGAGCTTTTGCAGCATCAGCTACTACAGATTAAAGTGTGGGCACCACATGGGACAAAAAAAGCTCTTGAGTTCAGCTGAAGCAACTTTGCCTGAAACACCATATCCTATTGGCACTGTTGTCATAGGATTGGCCTCTACAGTATCTTTTATACTACTACCTATAAGCTTTGCAAAACAGTTAAATTGGCGCCCCCTGGATGGACGGCGCCCTTAGCATTTGCCTATACTGCCTATGCTACGGGCCGGCCCTGTATATATATATAGGTTGTACAAACCGTAAATATTTTCTCCATTTTAAGTTGTCATCTCTCACAGAATAGATAAGGATGGTAATCTCTACCAGGGGAGTTAACGATTTACTGGATCTCCATCTCTCCTGTGCACACACACACTATATACATATATATATATATATATATACCGGGTGACCATTATGTCTTTGGACAGTACATATGCGTGGTTTTATTGGGTCCAATTCTAGATTTTTTCCTCTCTCTATCACCTGTATATTGTAAAAGAGATATTTTTTAATACATATTTTACTTTACTGTTTTTTGTGTACTCCTTTGGTCATCCTCAAGATGGAGAAACGTGAAGCCATCGTAAAGCTCTACCAAAAGGGGATAGCTGCAGGGCAATTGAGGAAGCCTTGAAGCCATGAAGGTGTCGAAATCAAATGTCTCTTACACGATACAGCGTTTTAAGGAGACAAACAGCTTCGCTGATAGGCCTAAATCAGGACGTCCAAGGTCTGTGCGGACCAAAATGCTGGTAGAAGCAACACGAATCATGATTCATCGAACAATAAGCGATCCATTAGGAAAATGGCACTTGAGGTAGGAGTTAACCGTGAAGTGATTAGAAAAATAGTCAGAGTGGACCTTGGAGTCAAGCCCTATCACCTTCAGAAACGACAGCTCCTCAGTGACGCGACTGTGGACAAGAGGCTAGAAAGATCCAAGGTACTTGGAAACTGGCTCAAATTTCGTACGCGAATTTCCATTATCTGGACGGACGAAAAGGTGTTTATCCTTCAAGCTGCTTTCAACAGCCAGAACGACATCCTGTGAAGGACAAGACCGTCTTCAAGCGCCAAAAGCCAGCTTCCGTCATGGTGTGGGCTGGCATCACCACCTGCGGTAGGAAAACTCCGCTTATCTTCATTCCAGAGGGGGTAAAGATTAATCACAAGGTTTACCTCGATATGATGAGCATGCAAGTGCTTCCTTGGATCAAAAAGCAGGAATGGGAGGATTCGTATTGCTTCCAGCAAGATGGCGCACTGTCTCATACAGCAAAATTAGTTCAGGACTGGTATCATCGTGCATTTGAACACTTCTGGTCAAAGGGTATGTGGCCGTCTTCCTCACCAGTCCTATGGACTTTTCAATTTAGTCAATTCTGGAGAGTAAGGCGTGCACGAAGAGCTATAAGAATTGGGGGCGCTGAAGGCCTCATTGGAGGTGGCATGGGCAGAAATTGATCCGAATGTTATCCGTACAGCCTGTCAGTCATTTAATAAGAGATTCAACGCTGTGGTGGTCACCAAAGATGGATATATTGAATAAATATTAAATACAAATATGTTTTTGAATATGCCTAATATTTTTTGACAAAATAAATTTGTATCTAAGCAAGCTTTGATTAGTTGTAATTAATTTAAAGTGTCCCAACACATATGTCATATAAATATATATAGGTATATATATATATCTATATATATATATATATAAGTATATCAATGTATATATATAATGTATATCAATTTATATGTTTTAGTGCTTATTGCTCTGTATGAACAGTTTTGTGGTAGTTAAACTATTTTTACCCTGAGGACTCTTAATAATGACTCTTAACATTCTTAGCACGTACATATTTTATTTTCTTCTGTACTTCGGATACCATGACATCATTTTTTGTTGTAACTTCCGTAGCTCCTTCAACATACACCTTGAAACTATATGTAGATACATATTTTCCCTGCTAATAGGTCCTCCACATATTTGGCTATTATGAAAAATCCTGAATGAAAATAAACAAACCTCTCATATTATTGATTTATGACTATTATTAAAGGAATTGTGTCTCGTTATAGGAGGAAGATATATATTTTAGAATGTGGCGGCGGTAAATTCCTTTTATTTGTTCTGTGCTTTCCGAAAGGATCTCTTGCATGAACCCATTGCTTAAAAATGGTCTCTCTACTTGTGATTGCGGAAAGGAGGAACCAATAAATAGGATAGTGGGAGGTAAGAAATGCATTTGTGGAAATGTGCAAAAAAAAAATATACGAAAATTGAAGATTTAAAAAGTAAAATGATTGATTAATGCTTATATATCAGATTTTGAGATAGTCGGTTAGTTGTTATATCCATAAGAATGAGTTCAATGACTATTTCATGGGTGTTTTTATGCATAATTATTTGACATCAAGTCGTACTCTGACAAAAATATTTTCAATAATCAGGTTATAAGTATGTCAATTAATTGATTGTGTTTTTATCATGGCGTTACTTAAATACATTGATATTTTTTGCCGGTAACATTTCATTTACTTCCTAATATGACCTCCCCTACTCTTTAACACCTTTTTATGCTTTCATTCATACATATCTTTAAATATTCTATGATTTTTCCTCAAGCTTTAGTCATATTTTCCCCCTGAATTGCTGGTAAATTTTCAATCAATTCCTGTGGAGCAAGACTAAAAAAAATTTAAATGGAGACTCATCAAGATTATAGGGAGGCCATGTACCAAAAACCAGATATGATCAAAGTTGTAATACATTTTTTGTGCCTTTTGGAGTGGTGAACATTAAATCCTTCTAAAAATGACTTGATACTGCAGACAACACTTTTCTCTTCAAAGAACGATAGTTTCGTCAGTAAGAGCTGTCATGAAAGACTTACTGAGTATTTTGTTACGTAGTTTCGTTTCGTAGAATCAGGTGAAGATCTGAATGTACTCGTGATTGATAATGGCCCCAACAGGTGTAATATCAAAATTTGACTTGGTTTCACATCTCCCTCATTTCTTGGTCAAAGCTAACTATTTGAGAATTTAAGGTATTGAATAGCTCAAATTCACTTTTCATCTATGAAAGGAATACATCTCTAGTCATTTGCAGTTATGTGTATCCGGTCATAAAGTACTTGAAAACCAAGCCTTTCTTGGGTTTTCTCAAAGTTTGGAATACTGACAAGGTCAAAAAATCATATTCACAAACAATAAGGAACTAAATAAGTTTTAGCTACCCTAGACTTAGTGCAGAATTTTATGCACTAATACAACAACTTAATGCAACATGACACATGTGGTATATAATTTCACTTTCAGACAAGTTTGAACAAAACAATGGATCCCAACAAATGTAAACAAACATGGGATATAAAATCCAAGGCACTCTCTTTTTTTAACTCTTACTTCTTACTCGTCATCTCCACTCACACTCACATATTCAAGCAAAATGAAGGGGATATTTTTCTTTAGGAAAATCAACATCTCTAAATTGTCAGCTCTTCCTTTTGCATCAAGGGCATTGGAAACTGCGCTAAAGAGTCTCAAAGTCCACAAAGGTGTATGGAGCACATTTAAATTTGGTAGCAACATCAGCCAGTGGGAGGAACCTTTCTGTTTCCAGTATTTCAGCGGATTGCTTTTCATATTGCTGGTTGTTCTTAGAGATAATTCTATACCTGGATGCAAGTTAATTTTAAGACATCCACTTTAATAAAAATAGAACAGCTTCAAACATTGATATGCGTTAGGTCAGTGTGTAAGCGTGTTCAATTTCGAATGTTGATAGCGCAGAGGAGGAGAAGGACAATATTGGCCAACCTCATTGAAAAGGTTCAAGGTTCCATTGAGAAAATTTTAATGTTAATGGGCCATTCATATCCTCACAAGTGCAACTCAATTGAACCAGTTAGGCAAAAAACAATCATTGTAGCATAATACTGAAGCTGGTAGAATGCTGGACAAACTGAGACTTTTGTCTTTTCCACATACCTTACAGAAAACAGTTTGGAAGTCCATAATTTTGAAGGGATAATCAGTCTCCTAATTAATATCCTTGAGCCAGTTTAGACGGGTAGACAATGAAGCTGTCATATTTATGTAAATAATGGATTGAGTGAGTTCATCAAATATTTTTTATGTCAATGAACAAGATGGTTAATATATATTAGCTTAAAACAAATTGAGTTAATTTTTTTGGATCAATATAAGGGTCATTGAAATGAGAATTTGTCGAGGCCTTCCATGAAACAAAAATGCAGATAACTATCTGTTGCAAGAGAAAAGAAGGATTTGGTGAGGATCCTAGTAAAAAAAAAAGGAGAAAAACGATGAAATCTACATGTAAATTAGCTGTTAACGGAAGGGGTGGAAATTGTTTTTTATTGAATTGAAGTACCATAGCAGCCCGGGATTACAGTAACCACCAAAGCCTTATTTATAAAGTTATCCTTACCTTGTGTCTAATAGGGGTCAGACTTAGTGATGGAGTCCAGCACAATAACAACGATTGCTATCAATCAAATAATTAATATGGAATAAACATAACTCTTTATTTTTATAGGGGAAACATGGATTGACCAAAAGCCTCACTAGAAGTATATTTATTCAAAAGGCGCTATAAATTTAAGCGTACATTGTTTCCTTCTAAAATCAACAAAAGAAAAGAAAAATGATGCTAAAGATGATGAAAATAAGTTGAACAATTTTTTTTAAAGAAAAAAAATGTTTATATCAGCAATATTATGAAGAAAAATGTGTTTTTTTCTTAAATTTTAAAAATAAAAAATTCGTTAAAAATTGAAAATATGTGGAAAAAATATTTTTATGTTATTCACATTTTTTCTGCTCTCTAGTCATGACTTACGAGACTTAACGTACACACTCTAAAGGATCTAAGAGTCAACCGGATCATACCGATCTCATCTCCTCAGTCGTTTATATATGTATATTTAATGATTAATAAATCCGTATTCGTCAAAACCTTCCACCCTTCACCTCATTTTATCGTCTTTTTGTCCACAGAAACGTTAAACATGTCGGGATTCGATGAAATTGATGACTATCGACAATATGAATTACTTTCGAAATCGCTTGTTTTTTTTCAATAAGTTTTCATTGGATAAGTTGTAACATTATAAATAAAGCGTTATATATACAAACTTTACTTTTATAAAAATATTAAATGGCAGCATTTTATAATAATAAAAAACATTAGAGTAAACTATATACTTGTGAGACTAAAAATAAAGACCTTTTTTCGCAGGCAAGCAATCAGCCAACAACTACCCTTGGCTCCTTCATCATCTTATCATCGAGTCTAAAGAACAAAAATACATCTATGTAGCTCCAGCATCGTTAACAGATTTTACTCCATTTCGGCCGCTCATTGCTTCACACGCTCCCATAAGGGCAAAGTTATCATTACTACTTTAATCCCTTAAAAAATACAATTTCTAAGGTTGCGTGATCATAACATTTTGAATAATTACATTTGCTTTTAATGCTTTGAGTCAATAATGTCAGATGGACTTAATAATAACATATATTATTCAAAGTAATAATGCATTTAACTGTAAAGTAACCAAAGTTACTAAATTTGCAAAGTAACTTTTATCACAGGTAAAACCTAGATTTTGTATTGAAGGATATAAATTGTGTGAAATATATGTTCTTCATATTTAAGCTGGAATACGTCAAAACTTTAAGTCGACTTTACATATCACTAACTGATAGAGGCAATTTTTTTCTTCAAAGAATATCGAGCAATCAACTAACAATGATTGTCTTGAAGAACCGCCAATATAGCAACAAATTAAACTCAACTTGAAACCCAAAATTTTAATGAGCAATTATTATGATATTTTTCTTTAAGCTATGTATTACCAAATCTGATGGGAAAACATGTATGAAAACTGTATTTTTGCTGATAATTCTCGAAAGGAAACATTATTTTTAGTTCAAATGATACCCAAAGAAGATGTCTCGGTTGCTGTCATCGAATCAATAAGGAGTGGGACACTTCACCGCAGAGTAATAAGGAGATGAATTTAAAGGGAAGTCAAATTGATGAAATCATTATCCATCCCGGATATAAAGTTGGGAAAAGTGGCGAACTGAGTAATGACATTTCAGTGATTCGATTCACAAGCGACTTTATGTAAGGGGTCATCATATTCAAATCAAAAGAAAAAATCAGAGCTGGGATTCGGTAGAAAAATATACTGCCGGTTCGGTATTCGGTAGATTTTATTATATATCTACAGTATCGATCGATATTCGGTACGGTAGATAAGAAAGAGGGAGAAATTTATTTATGTATCTCCTCTGTGACTTCTTCATATGCATTTAATATCGGACAATTTATAACAAAGGGCAATTAAGTATATAATTTGTTATAACTTATAGAGATTATTCGAAATTTAATACATACTAATCTTATATAAATTATATATGTACTTGGATTTGTAGGAAATGGAAGGCTATATAATTTTTTTACATTTACTGTCTCTTATTGTCCGATATTAAATGTACTTTCATGTACTCTAGTATTCAATGCATAGCATGTGCTTATATTGAATGTATATTTATGTATCTGCTCTATAATACTATAAGTTGTAGTTCTTTATTTATCTTGCAAAGTTTAAGTTCTTGATACAAGGGAGCGCTTCCAATTTTACCTTAGTTCTCGTACTTAGAAAACAAAACGTAAATTTCATTCAAATATTTGCTCATTTTTTATGAAACCATATATAATCTACTTCTATTCAAATATATACTTACGATGACGAAGTACAAATTACTTTGTTCATATTGGGCAAAGCGACAGTTGAACGACGATGTTTCTCTGCTCTATTGAAGGGAATAAGCTCTCTATATCTTTATATCGCCATGTGAATGTCACTAAAGTCATATTTTTAAAATATACCGTACCGATTGACAATCGGTAAGGTATTTTTTAGTTTCTACCGAATATCGTATAATCGGTTTGGTATTTGGAATCTACCGTCGGTAGTATCGAATACCGACTTACATTCGGTAGTCGCAGCTCTGGAAAAAATATATATCCCTGGCTTAAAAATGAACCCTTATTTTATAGAGAGGTTTTACCTCAACAAACCTTCCCAAGGAAATTCATGCCTCTCTGTCTGCCTCTAGAACTTCTTGAGTGAGCCTTATTATCGCCTCCCTCCATTATTTTTCTTCTGCATATATGACATTTCTGTTCATATAATATTAGTTTTAAGGGCTGGACCGCATTTGTGGTTGGATGGGGAGCAACGGATTCAAAGGACGTCTCATCTATCTCTCATTCTGGTCTGAAGGAAGCAAGTGTCTCAATCTTAAAGAACAAAGATCCAAAATGCACGCCAGTTATTATGAACGTTCATGGAAAAGGAGGTGAGTGACATTAAAGACTTTAAAGTGGGACATTTTTACGGGAAAAAGACATCATTGTACTGCAATTTTTTTACAACAAAATTTTGTTTTGGAAGAGAGTTTGAACAAATACATAAAACATAGAGGAATAGTGGATGATTCTACCTGAAAGGGTTATAAGATAGAAGGAAAGAGTGGTCGGTATTTTGAAAAAGGAAGAAAAAAGGAGGTCGAATAGTCTGGGACATTTTTTTTTAGTCGTTTGTATATTGCTTTTTCATTCTATTATAAGTAACATTTATCTTGGGTCATTTCTTCTTGGTCCATTTTTTCTTGGGTAACTTCTTCCTAGGCCGTATTTTCCTAGTCCATTTCTTCCTACTATCGTTTAATTGTAGATGTAAAAACTTTTTTGGCTCTTGATGTGGATTTATGATAAAGAAATAATAAAATTTGTTATTCTTAAATTTTATTGTTGAATTGTAGTATTTATATTTCGTAAATCCAGCCCTAAATCTTTTATATTTCCTGTGCATATTAATAGGGTTGGACAAATTTTGCTATTTTTCTAAAATGAATTAAAGCCTTGTTGTTTATATGGCCAAATTGTGTGCATATTCCAAATCTGCCCAAAAAATAGACCTACAATGACGTTTGACCTCGCTAACACTCAAAAATTCAAAATGGCTGCCAAAATGATGTAATTTCAGTGAGAATTTGATTTTTTGAATAAACACCACATGTAAGGGGTTTTTATGGTCAAGGATTGCAAACATAATAGTTTAAACATGATTAAACCTATTTTGTTTAGGATAAGAAATTTTTTTTTTTTTTTCGATAACTTGCATTTATTTATTCATTCTTATTGTAGTCAGATTTGGTGGATACCTTTGTCAAACTCAAATAATACCAAGTTACACATTATGTAGTTTTAATTATGTTTCCTTGTATCATTACAAGCCTCATCCTTATTCTTATTTGACGTCAGTAAGAATAAGGCTTCCAAGGCTATTTATTTAGAAAAAGGATAGAAGGATTTATCAGCTTCCTTAATGAATCTGCTCATGTAACGAAGAAACTGTTGAATAAAGGTGATGATGATGTTGTTACAGTTGGTTTAGGTGATACAACCAAAGCAACAGGTCACAAGCTATATGATGTAAAGGCTGATCATATCACTATCTCAGTTGCTGGTAGATCACGAAAATCCATGACAACTGGGTATACAGAGAATGTTAGCCATTTTGGAGCTGACAGTGCAGCATCATATGAATTTAAATTGAAGTATATGGCATTGTTAGCCGATTCCGATGTTGAAGATATCAAAAGCTCCATAGATTTTTGGATGTCAGATTGATCTGGTGATGATCTACATTGCTACTACATTTAGGTGTGACTGAAGTGGAGATACTCAAATGCTCTGATCATATCATATTGGGTGCAGACCACGTAGACGATATATTATTTTTTTAACTAAGCAAAAATCGGCTGAACTTGAATGTTAGTGCTGAGGTGTTTACATCTCCTGGATCCAACGTTCACACTCTAACAATGATTGCAATCTTAAGCTGCTATCCCCTATCCATGCAGCACACTCTGTTTCCTTATTTAATGAGTATACCTCGTGGATGGAGTCGCATAGAATCAAGCATGATGGATTCAGAGGCTTTACAGCCTATAGATTTTAAAAATACCAGAAATTACCAAATAATTCTTTTCACGTAGACAGTCTTTGATCCAAAGATTAACGATAGCAATGCAAAGAAGCTAGTATTAATAGATTCTTCATACATACAAAATGACTGGTTTCTTTGTTGTTCTGAAATATATGCAAACTTCGGTGGATATTTCATTTTCCCTCTGATGGATCTTCTTGGGATAGATGGACGAGGTAATGCAGAAGAAACTGAGTCGAAATACGACTATTCTTTTAACAAGAGTTACCAAACCTGAAGCAGAAAAAGATAATCGTGTACGTGCGGATGATGGACGAAGTAGACTTTATAGCACATAACTTGATGAGATGATAGATACAATAGAGCTAAAGTTGGCTAAAATGTTTTTTTTGGCAAACCAGTAATGAGAAAGGGTATGTTGATATTGATAAAACCAAACTGCAGTTCGCTCTATGTACAAACTTGGGCTCTGGTTCTGAATTCATGAAATTGGATGTTCGTATTGGAGCAAGTGGAAGATCTACATCTGTCCATACTCATTCTTGCAAGGATGTTGTGACCACTAACAGGTTATTGACAGATCCACCCATCTCAAAGCTGAGTGACGAATTAAACGATGGAAATGGGCAAGAACGTCAACAAATGTAATCGATGTTAGAACCGTTGAATCTAACTATTTACACACCGTCAAAATCTCCAAAAGATTAGCGCTAATAAAAAAGAGCAGCTCAAAAGGAAATAAACGGAAAAGACAATGAATTTCCTTGATATGTGTAAGGAACACCAAGGTCCAGTTACAAAAGATTCTCTTGACTTGATTGAATGGCTGACAAAAAAAACAACTACTGTCAGAGATAGGCTACTTGTGGCACTATATATTCGTAAAATGAGAAGAAACAAAGTTGACAGGAGATTTAAAATGTAAAAGTTTCAATGTGTTGAAATAAAACAATAAATTAAGAATTCTATCAAGCCAGAGTCAGATCTAATTACAAATGTACATACACTCCTCAAACTATGTTTAAGTTTGATGGAATAGTGTTATATGGATATGTGATACTAAACTATTTTTATGGTGTTTCATGACAATATTTTGAGATCTTATGTCTTGTTGATATTGGCAAAGTACAGCTTCAAATTGTTATATTGCTTTATACCAAACAATTTTGACGCCGTAAACCGACAATATTGGTAGAAAAATCAATAAATATTGGTTGTATCTCTTAAGAGGAACAATTTATTGACTTAAAAGTGTTATTTTTGAATTCCTTGACCAAGAAAACCTATATAAAGACTTACTGTAAGCAACATTTCGATGTAAAAAAATATTTTTTCGATCAAAATTAGGTCATTTTGGCGGCCAGTTTGACTTTTGAGTGTTAGCGACGTAAGATATCAATTGAGATCAAAAAGTTTGCCAGATTTGGATTCTACGCAAAATTATCCATAGAAACAACTGGGCTTTAAAAACTTATTAAGATTTGCCCAACCCTAATATTAATGTCCAGCAACGGAGTGGGAAGAATTTATCTACCGCGACAATTATGCCTTATACAGGCCCCAATATGCCATTGAGAGGCTGTCAACGGCCATTTATGTTTCTTGAGGCCAGCAGCCCACCGGGAATAGTCCCGGTACTCCCGTGGCCACTCCGCCCCTGTTAATGTCTCTAAATATATTTAGGACCATGTTCATTCAACAAGCACTCCAAAAATGAAACTGAATTGGCATACACTTAATTACACTAATGAAGGCCAAAAGTCATTTTCCATCAATTCTATACATGAGGCACCACACCCCTAATCAATAATACCTACAAAGCTTCATCTTTTTATTGCGAATTTCAATAATAATGCATGAATACATATTATATTCACTTTATCGTATTTATATTTTCAGCAATGTCAAATAAGCTTTGTGCATATGGGGCTCCCAGGACTCCTGTGACGGTGACAGGTAAAAACAACCCTTCTTCTTCTTGACAATCCTCTGCTTTGACTTAAGTTTTTTATCACTCAGTGGAGGACCACTTATGGTTAAGAAAATATGGCCGACGGGTAAGAAGACTCTTTTTCATGGTTGAAATCACTCAGCTATAAAATAAATGGATTTAAAATCGAATCAATAAAAGAAACATGATGAAAAATGTTCATCAAAAAAATAATGGAAGCCAACTGATGTGAGGAAATCTCATGAAGGCGTGACTATATTCAGTTATAGAGTTATTGACTGAACGTTCAATGACGTCACTATTGAAGTGTACGAATAAATAAGAAATGAAATCCGTGGGGGAGTCGACATATCGGTTGGGAATTCGACAGGGACTCAAACTTGGACCAATCTCTATTCATATATGATTTGGAGCAAACTACACACAAGTCTTGATGTGTCAAGTTATTAAGTATGACTCCCAGCAACAGGTCCGGCAGCAAACCCAGGCTGTTGGGGGGGGGCCTACAGTTGTTATGAGGGGGCACAGTTGGCACATTCATAAAAATCGGACCCACGTCACTCTGTGGGTGGGGGGGGGGGGCTTGTCACTCGGTGGGCGGGCCTGCCCCATCAGGCCCGCCCAGCATGCCCAGCAATAAAAAAGTAGGGCGGATCAATGTCGATTCCCAAGAAAATTTTGTAGTGCCATTGATATGGCAATCAATTAACTACCGTGTTTTATGGAAAATATCTGGTAGTTCAATAAAAGTCATGGTAGTGTTAATGGCAAATAGACACACAAAACAATTGCTATGTTAAAACGATGGTACTACCACGTGGATTTTTCATTATCTTCATTGTTTTATCATTTTTTATTTGATGTTTTTTTCAATATATCCGTTCTACATCAATTTCCAATGAAGATTTATAAATTTCCTTACAAAACGCACTATTTTTATTAAATTGTTTTGATTGATGACAGCGTAGGGGATTTATTCTGAAGAATTGAAACCTCATCCTCTATTCTTAATCATTTCTTCCTTTTATGTAATTGTCAACATCAGTATTTACGTCGGCATTAGTTTTGAACATTTGGCTGCCTTGTGGGATAAATTTGAATGCTTTAGCTTATTTCCTTCTACGAATACTCACTTTGTAAACATTTCTAAACTTAAGTATTATCGTCTTTAGGATCTTTTTTTCTATAACAACATGGAGTATGTTTTTATAAACATCTAATTTGAACATTTCTTGTACAATAACAAAGTACTCCCAGGGCAGTCTTGTACGCAGAGGTTGGGTGCACTTTATATTTACAACGTCCATATTGCTTCGTGTTGGATATTATTTTAAGTAGTAATGAGTTATGTGACTTCATTGATTCCCGTTGTTGCGTTTATATTTTTTAATATCTAGAATGATATTGTAATGAATTTACATATAATGAAGTAATGAATGATTAAATGATCTTTGATAATTATATTCCTATCAGAATAAATAAATATACCACTTTTGATGGTCATTGAGTGTGAGATTGAAGGAACCGTTGAAGCCCAGTGTATGAAATAAATTATAATAGTTATATTATACAAATATAAATGTTAGCCATATCTTAAGAAAATGTTACAAATTATATTTAGAGGTCTATCTGATTTTTCCCTCTATAAATATCATAGAGATTTCCTGGAGCTTGAAGCTGCTCACACCAGCCATCGATTTTAATATACAAGGATACATAATTAAATATTTAAATAAATGCACAATACTTTATCTACTAACTCTTAGCATTTTTACACTAGCACTCTAGATAGTTTGTATGAATATTGCTCACAGGATTTAAAAAAAAATCTTATTCTGATATTAATTCATTTATCAAAGATAATTTAATTACTTCATTATATCTATCATTACAATCTTCATTATAGATATATAAAAATTATAAACGCAGCAATGGGAATCAATGAAGTCACATAACTTATTACTACTAATAATGATAACAAACATGTAGCAATATGGACGTTATAAATATAAAGTTCATCTAACCTCTGCGTACAAGACTGCCCTGGGAGTACCCAATAACAATACTTTATCTACCCGTCGTAGTTTTATAGATTTAACTATTCAAAAATTATCACAAATATTATCATATCTTAGATATTTACCGCTGACTTTTATAATAACTGGATACTCTACTATGAAGATAAATTGTGCCATCTTGATGATGTCATAAAAGTATTGGGTACGGTTACTTCGATCTCCTACCTGAGCTAGAAACAAAGAGAAACCACACTTCAACACGGCCATCGTGCTAACATTCCTCACAAAACCTCTCTATTAATTTACTTATTATAGAAGAAGAAGGAAAAAAAGTATTCGTTATCCAGAGTGTTGAACATATTCATGAGCCGAGTCAGTGCTAGGAGCGACCACATTGATGAAGGAGCTCCCAAACATCTCGCCTCCTCCTCCGATCATTGAGGAGGAGGATGAGACGAGACGGGGCAAATATAATGACTGAATCATGCTCTCATTCGAGAAATTTGATCCCAAGCAATGATGAATCAATGTAAACAATAACAATAATAAGAACAAGGCAGGAGCACTCTGGATAACGAATACTTTTTTTCCTTCTTCTTCTATAATAAGTAAATTAATAGAGAGGTTTTGTGAGGAATGTTAGCACGATGGCCGTGTTGAAGTGTGGTTTCTCTTTGTTTCTAGCTCAGGTAGGAGATCGAAGTAACCGTACCCAAAGTATTTATAATGGCTGCCACGCTACATTGTAATATAATACTAGGGAAGGGAATCATACCAGAAATGCCAGTGACGTAAAGCAATGTTAATTATTTAAAAAAACTTTTAATCCTTATTTCATTAGCATTGCGTCACTGAATATTTTTTGTAATTTTCCCTTTGTCTACTCCATAAGGCTTGGTAATTAGGCTTTGATTGGGTTGTGGATGATTTTAATACCGACTTGACATAGAAAGAGAAAAAAACTTAAAACGTAGAGACATCTCTATGGCCTCTCTTTTATTATAGAATTAAACCTCACAAACCTCTCCTTTTCATGACAGATTTTGTACTAATTATTTTATTATTTTTTAAATTTATTACAAAAAAAATCAATACATTTTGATGCGTTGTTTCTTTTATCTTCTAGATGAATTATGAGGGGCGGTCTTACTGTCTTCCTCCTTCACTTTCGTCGTCAAATCGGCCAGAAAAATGCTAAGAGAATTAATAAGCTTTGAGAGGAAGCCTAGAGAGCCTTCCGTGACGAGGGAGGCATTGAACTACTTACCATAAGAACAAGTCAGTCCCGACAAGAGACGATGGAGTTCCTCTCGTCCAGGAATCCTGTCGAATAAGTGACTCCGGACATAGGGGGGAACTCCGTTTCAAGGTCCTCCTCTAGAGTCTAGAATAACTCAAGCTGTTTAATGTATCGCAATAATAATAATAACAGCTTTGTTATGAAAAAGGGAGAGGTTTGTGAGGTTTAATACTGTAATAAAAGAGAGGCCAGAGAGATGTCTCTATGTTTTCAGTTTTTTTTCTTTCTATGTCAAGTCGATATTAAAATCATCCACAGCCCTTTGATTGTGTTAAGGTATAATAATGTTCTTATTAGTAAATACTTCAAATATCCTACTTGCTCCTATAATTATGTCTATTGTTAGGGCTGGGCGATTTTTCGATTTCGATTTTATTCGCGATGTAATTTTTTTCTACGATTGAAAATGACACGTTCGATGTGAAAAAAAGAAGAAAAAAAAAGCTCACGAAGTTGGGCGGACATGCACGAGGATCTGCGTGCGAACCAGGCTAATAACTGATGCCTTCAAAAAAAAAAATCATCAAAGTTTTCACAGACACGGGATAGCCAATTATATCTAAACAGCGCCGCACGTAACCAATCAGTTGGAAGAGAGCCACGTCAAGTTGAGTTGCGCACACCACAACATAAACACACGTGTAGAAGCAGCAGTGCAAACGCAAAGCCGTGGTGAAGTTTACAGCCATATATAATAAAAAAGTAGTGTTTTTGTTCATATCGTGATATAAAATCGAAATCCAAAATTTTTGGGAGAAAAAATCGAAATCTAACTTTTCTCATATCGCCCAGCCCTATCTATTGTACATTATAATGTCTTTGATATTTACATAGAGACGAAGAGCCTTGAAGGAAAGAGTGGTCAGTGAAGTTGATGGAAAAAAAGGAAGGGCATCTGTGTCAAGAGAAGTTGGGTGTATAATTATACAACGTACATATAAAATCTTTTACTTGATGTTTATTTGCTTTGATATATGCATTCAAAATTGACGTTGTTTGTACTTATAAATATGTGCATTGCATTAAAGGACATTTTAAGAGTAATTGACTCCGTTCAATCGGCGAGGGCATTTTTGCTAGTTGGAGGATGTCTTCATTTTATCCTCCTGGGACCGTTTTTTCAATCTTGCACTCCATGACCAACAAAGGTAATATTTTTTTTCTTCCTGATATTAATTATATTAACAAAGATCATTCGATCATTCATTACTTCATTATATAATATATCATTACAATATTCATTATAGATACTAATACTAAATAATAAACCGTTAGGAATATTGATGTTGCAAAATAAAAGTCACCCAACCTCTGCGTACAAGGCTGCCCTGGGAGTACCACTTTTTATAGTAGAGACACCTAGCAGTATGACGTAGCTCTCACACTCCATTCCTCCTAATGAGAGATTGCCTTCGTTCCAATTATCCTTCATGTCCTTAAACACCTCCGGACAGTGAAGCAGTAAAAAATGAGGTAACCAGTGGAACAAGAACATGATCGAGATAAGTGCCTGCCATTAGAAAACTACAAACTCCCTTTCAGCCAAATCAGAGAATTGCTTTTCGCATCTTTTCTATACTTAATAAAAGGTGAATTTTGCAAACGAAAACGTAAGTAATTCATTTTTCTGCTGCAAAAAACGATGGATTCACTTGAAAAGGAGACTCCCCGATAGAATAGGCTAGTAGGTAGACAGGACAAAGGCAATGACTCTCTCTCTCTCTCACGGGAGTCCATTCCTCCCTCCCTCCGGGGTGCCCGACACGTCATCTTCTTTGAGCAGACGGAATGAGCCAGCCAACCAGCCTTAAGGAAGAGAGGAGGAGGGAATGTCCTTGAGGGTCACTCATCATCCTCTTTGATGCAAAGAGAATAGGCTAAGCACCCTCTGGGGAGTCATGTCCTCCTAAGCTTCCACTCCTTGCTCCATGCTTGATCCGAGGCTGTGTCACGATGAATTCTTCTCACAAATGTTGTGTACGACGGCACAGCCGGCAGGCCACTCATTAGGAATCCTGGATCCTCGGAAGATTTCCGGGAAAAAAACACTCAAATTCCAATGAAAGAAGGAAAATTACTCTTTATTGTTTACATACGTTGTGACGTCAGTTTCTCTCTCTGTTTCTATCTCACTGGGTGACTTATGAATTTCTCTAAAAAAGGGCAAAATGGAGAGGATTTAAAAAATATTCATTTGCTAATTTTGATTAAAATAAGGCATTTTATGGAATATTAAGCATATCAAATTAAAGCTTGATATTTTTTCTGCATATTCATATCAATTTTTAATCATGTAAGACCTTTGAGTGAGAAGCAGTGAGGAACAGTGAGTCTCTAAGAAAAACCCTTCATTTTTCGTACAAAATGACATATATTTTAAGTTTAAATGTGCCAGAGACGAAGTAAAAATTGAAATGAGTACTTTGATCTAAGCTCTATCAAATCATTGCTATTTATTTTGTCTATACTTCAGTCCTTGTATGTCAAAATGGCTCTGAATCGAAAAAGTGCTGAAAAATTTGAAATCCATTTAGCTCTGAATTTATCACTAACTTTGAAAAATGAATACCATATTCGGAATCAGTGGATAAAACTCTATAAGAATTAGTGAAAATTAGTCCGACCTAATTTTTTTTGTTGATTTTTGTTGGCCTGTGTTATCTCCAATAGAAAGAAAATGATTCCTACTTTTAGAAAAAAAAATGGTATTTACGGTTAAAAAGTGAACAATTTATCTTAAAATGCTATGAAATAATAGACCGTCAATCTTAAGAATTTTTAAACTTCTTCTCCTTTTCATTATTTTATTTCTTTTGACTCAACTCAGATAATCTGTATATAATCATTGCTTTATTTTAATATTTGAATTTGGTTAGAATAAAATACGATTTTTATCCTATTGTATCAGGAGGATTTGAACATGTGTCATCAACATTGAGAGTTGAATACGCTTCTACTCAACTTACACATTCTATTTAATGTGATAAAGTATTAATTCAAATATCTGAACGTGATGATTGGGAGTTTTAATATGATATTCAAATTATCTACAAAACTTCTTAGCGGAAGATGAAACTATATGAGTTTCACAGGGATAAATGACCTAGACATTAAAAGCTGAGCAAAAATAGTTACTTCATCACAACAATAATATTAGGCTTGTGAACGAAAATAGAACACCGTTCGGCGGATCGATCGTTCAATGAACGAAACAATAAAATTTTAACTTCCTATTTATATTAATAAGCTGTTGTGTTTTTTTAATTTTTGCGCTATCAAACATATTGAGTTCTTTATTCTTGAGGAGGAACTTTGAAACGAAGTTCCCTCCTGTGTCTGGAGTTACTCTTTCCACAGAACTCGATAGGAAAAAACCTGACCCTTTTTTAAATTACTAATAACATTTTAAAGAAATAAACCAAAAGCTGTTGCTGTTTTGTTATTACGTTGTAATTAACAGCTTGAGTCCCTCTATTCTTCATATCAGGGTTCCTCCTCAGAATAGAAAAACTGAAGTTGTTTATTATAACGCAAAAATATTATCACCTACAGCTTATTCACAATAGAAATAATGAGAGGTTTGTTATTAATTACCTCCGCCGAAGGAGTATTGTTTGTTTGTCATTTTCACTGGCGTTTGTTGGTTTGTTTGTTTGTCAGCAGGATAACTCAAAAAGTACTGAACGGATTCGAATGAAACTTTGTGGAGTTGTTGGAAATGCCAAAAGAAACAAGTGATTAAATTTTGGCATCTCTAAGTGCTTTTTTAATATGCAAAATGAGCAAAATACTACTAATAATAATAATGAAATGGGGTCTCTATTCAGGGAGTAGGAAAGAACAAACGCTTAAAAATATCCATTGACGTAATATTGTTCATTTATCAGCTAAGGACTACGTCACTGGGTGCTTAAACTTCTTTCTCTTCCCGTCTTCCTCTTAATATAATATTAAATAAAATATAACGCTAATATTAAGAGCAGGATGGAGAAAAGAAAGAATTTAAACATCCAGTGACGTATTTCTGAATTGACTAATAAATAGTATGACGTCAATGGATATTTTTTAGGATGGCTCTCTCCTCACTCATTATTCACCAAACACCTACTTATGTAGACATATATGATTGGATTGTAATTCTGTTAAGTGATTCATTAGGTGGGGATCGGCGGAGGTTTGCACTCTCTGAGTGTATATATGCTCTAGTTTATACTATAATATTTAAAAAAAGACGCCAGAGAGATAGAAGAAAGATGTTTCTTTGTTTTCTAATGGACAGCTGTTTTTCTCTTTCTATTTCATGTCGGGAGTAAAGTAATTACTAGCCTTTTAAAGTTCTCATTTGTCAATCAATTTTTGTGAAGTTTTGGATTCTTATATTTTATCTTGGAACTTTTTAAAATATAAATTTTTCTTACATACGTTTGAGTTATAGTATTTTTTAATTCAATATTAAGTCGATATCAATTTAGAAAATTCTGTATTCTGAAATTTCGTTCGTACTATCCTTTCACATAACTCGAAGTTTCGGTATTTCTATCACATACTTAGTAAGTACACGAAATCGGTGTAAATCAATCACTAAAGTAAAAGTTATTCACATTTATTTCGTATTTCTAATAATTTTGTAGAATATAAATTTTTAATACTCAAAAATATATATCAATATACATCATTTTAATGTAATAATTACCAAAGTTGGACTTTGGTACAAAAACTCTACCAACGGTATCAGTAGTTTGAACTTGTATTGCCTAATCCAGGGATGCCAAGGTGAAATCGGTCAGGGGGCCTGATTGTTTTCAAGTGGGACCTCAGGGGCCAACTACCGGGACATTTTTGGCTTGGCAACACTAAACAAACACAAAGTAGATTTAATGTTTTGATGTGTATCATAGTATTATTTATTAATAAAAACACTTCTTAACCACTGACGTAACTGGCCAAATGTCCATTCGGGCCGGTTCCGGCCCGCGGGCCGTCGCCATGGCACCACTGGTCTAATCGATTGAAGGCGTTATCGGTAATGGAATATTTCAAAATTCATCATCAAGGAGAAAGAGAGATTATCCATTATTTGCGATATGCAATCTAAAATTATTAATTAATAACTCATACGAGAATTAAAGGTTCCATCGCAATGAATAACCATGAGCATCTATTCCGCTTATCGAAAATTCCTTTTGGGCACAAATTTATTGAACCAAACAACCTATAATAATAAATACTATTCATAAATTTTCTCACAATCAAAATTTATATTTTGATTGGAACCCAGATCGGAACTAGTATTAATGGAATTGAATACGAAAAAACCGGAACGCTCACAAGACCTGATTTTGTGATCGGAACACAAATAGAACATTATTTCGA
>CP045893.1:2141256-2158850 GCA_013387185.1 Caligus rogercresseyi
CATTAAAACAGAAGACAATCACTGGTTTTTGGAGTTCTTAAGCTTTTTGAACTTTGAAGAGATGTTGGCGAGGACTCCAGCAAGACGAGGGAAGAGAGGGGATAATCTCACTACATCGGATCCATAGTTCCAAGTAGGAGCCAGGGTAGCGCGGGAGGACCATGGATTGGAGTACCTTGCTGCAGCAGATATCATAATTGCTCTAAGGTCTTTGCATCGACAAATTTCCCTTGAGTTAGGAGTTGGGCAACAAGTGCCTTGCAGTTCTGAAGAGCTGCACCAATGGCCTTAGTTTCATACTGATCTTGTTTTCCTCTGGAAGGAGTGCCGAAAAGAATGTGTCCCTTTAAGTCTTCGTGCTTAAAGCCGGTTATGTAAGCTCATTGAGCTCGATGAATTCCTTGATAATTTTAGTGAGGGGCAGTCACAAAAAGCATGATAAAGTCATTGAAAAGTTTGCCACAATCCTTACAATGCTGGTTGAACTTAATTAACATCGTCGATATTTGAAGTTGAGCGGTAAACTTATGCCCATCCTTAACACTCATCAGTGAACGCAAAATTTTATTTTCCATTCACATGACAAATCAAGAACCTCCATATGTTTTCTAGCAATCAACCTAGCATCTTTGGATTTTGGAGATCTATCAGAAAATTTAAATACCAGGGAGTCAATGGAATATACGCATTAGAAGCTCTACGTAAAGGAAGTAGAATCTCCCTGTTTGAAGACAGACTCCTCTTGTATGTCGCAGAAGCGTAGGGTATTTTCTTGTAGTGCAATACTTTCCAGCTGGTTGGGTCCATAAAAACAAATTCTTAAAAAAGGTATACGATCGTATTTTTGACGAACAATGTCAATTGTGGTGCTAGAGTCAACAACGGTGGTCTGATCCATAACACTCTCTGTAGCGCTGCCCTTCCTTTGAGTATCTAGCAATTGAGTCATTTGATAAATCAGTCCCGAACATAAGTTTCATGAAGATGCTGGAATTTGATATTCATTCCTCCACTCAATTTGTGGCTTAGAATTAATATCAATAAAAACTCGTTTAAAAACTTTGGGTAAAATATTTTGTAGTAAAACAAGTCCTCCTCCCAATTCGGGCCTCCTTCTCTTCAGAGTTGGAACATAATTGTGGTAAAAAAGTTTTGTTAGCCATTTTTCCTCTTCTATATAGACGTTCTCCTATAGTAGGTAAAGCAGTGGCCGTATATAAATTAGTGGAATCAGTTTAAAATTATATAAGTCTATACGCTTTTGCAAGTAAAACCTCGCCATGCTTGAGTCCATCTAAGAGCTTGTGCGTTAAGTCTTTCGAAATTTGACAAGGATGGTTGATTGCTATCCCACTCGATCCCAAGGATCTTAATAGACTTTACCACTCTACAATCACCGATAACAAATCAGAAGAAGGGTGCCAATGTCCAATGGGAAGAATAGCCGACTTCTTGATGTTGGTGTTTAGACCTGATTTGATAGAAAACTTTTTGAAAAAGGCAAGCACAACTTCTATACGTTTTGTAAGTTGTTTCTCTGAGCTAGCTTCTACCATCAAAGTTATGTCATCTGCATAAAGGTCTATGAGATGTTTTTGGTTGCCTAATAAACACCGATCCCCATACTTCTTCTTCAACATTACATTAAGTTGTTCCATTGCACAAACAAACAATAAGGGAGAAACAGGACATCCTTGTCTACAAACTCTTGCTTAATGTTATAGGATCACTCTGAAGAGTGTCAATAATGATCCTTGAAGTTCCATTATATAAAAGTGCCCTTATTGGATTTAAAAAACGTCTCGGAAGATATTTTCTAATGGCCTGAAGGATAAAGCTGTGCTTTATTGTGTCGAATGCCTTTGTAAAGTCGACTGCAATAATTGCTCCAAATTTTCCTCGCGTGGTTGTTGACCTTATGGCAGCACTGATATTACGTGAAATATCTGCTATGTTCCGAATTTTCAAAAGCCCTTATGTTGTAGCCCCAACCTTTTGTTTAGTATCGGCTCCATTTGTTTGGCTAAAATCCTGCTAATATGCGGTACGACTCATTGAGAATAGTTAAAGGTCTCCAGTGACTCGTTGAAGTCCCATTTCCTTTTTTAGGAATGAGCGAAATCCGGCCAATAGTTAGAGCTTTAGGAAGTGCTCCCTTTTTCCATTTCTTGTCCGAATTTTAAGAAGGTTGGTGAAATCTCTTTGGGCATTAAAGTAAAAATTTCCCTTTTTGTTGTCCGGCGCTAGCTTTGTTATCCTTATAAAAATTTTCAATGTGATTAAGAATATTGTTTAATGTAAAAACCGTAGCTGTGGGAGACTTTTTAGGACGAGGAAATCCAATTCTATCACCACCTAGCACCTCCTGGTACATATTGTGAAAGGTTCGAATAATAGCTTTGGGATGGGAAATCGTTTTTCCTTCTGAAATATTACATCGATTCTTTTTGACAAAAATCATTCTTAATTCCGAGGTTTTTCATTCTTTGAAGAGGGCAGCGTTCATTTTTTCCCGTATTCCCATCGCTTCTCCGCAATTTCATTATTCTATACGGTTTTGATTGAAATCAGCATACCCAAATAGTCTATATCATTTTCAATCTCCAGTAAAAAAATCTTGTGGTTCAGTTCAATTATAATTGACCGATTTTTATTTCATTATTTCTTTTCTTAGAGTATTTTTTAATTATAACAAAAAAATGTATATATATATATTATTATATATGTTTGTGTGCGTGCTTTAATGGTATTATAAACATATTTTTATTTTAAATTAAGACTTGATGGCATATTAGAAGAGCTTGGGTCCTATTTGAAAAAAAAAATCCCTCTCACTATCGACTCCATAACATGCCCCAGTCTTATTCTTTATTCCTGCGTAATTTGGAGGCAAATTAAATGCGTGTTGATGCCTTTATATATAAAATAGAATAAAGACTCAAGATAGACAAATTCCTTAAATAGTATATAATGTACAAGAAAAAATAACTAAGGAGAACTAATGAAAAAAGAAACAAGGATCCTCCTTTTGTGTTCTCATTCTTTATTTCTATTTTATTCATGTTCATTGTAGTTGAGTCTTATATTTATCTTACGTGATGCTTTTATATAAATAGAATTAATAAAAAATAATAATGGAAAAAAGTTGTTAAGAGATTATATTTATTATATATTGATTATTATGATGGGATTCATATCAAAAAAAAATCACCTCTCAATTCCTTCTATTTCGAGAAAAGTACATAAATAAAAGGCAAATTATCGCAAATTTGTGCAAATTATATTATAGTGTATCATGTTCTTGTTATAATTGAGGTGATAGGTCTTTAAGGGGCATTAATTTTTGACTACAATGTTAATTTATGTTTTCATAATACAATTTGTCCTCTGAAGTTTATAAATATTTGATATATTTTGATATAATTTTATGAAATAAATGAAAACCTTGCTTTTCTGGGGCGAAAAATCACCTCTCAATTCCTTCTATTTCGAGAAAAGAAAATAAATACAGGCTCAATTAGGTTATAAAAACTTAATTTGTATGTTATGGAAATATTTCACATAGGAATAAGTGGTGCAAAAAGCCGTGAGCGTTTAAGGCGTGTCAACTCTCAATGTTGGGGGCGCAGGTCGAATCCCGAGGGGGATAGTTTATTTTTGGTCAACCACATGATAAGATCTAGGTTTAACAGACTAGTTTTAAACGCTATAATGTGTATTTATACCCTGGGATGCAATTATATAGGACCAAATAGGCAAAAAAATATCATCAACTTTCATCTTTTCAACATTCAAATCTTATGGAAACACTACATCACGGTTTTTTTTTTTTTAAATAATGTTCATTATAATCTGGGGTCACGAAGGACTTGTTTTGTTTGTAGCATATATGTATTTATAAATAGTCTTTGAATAAAATGTAACTCTTTACAATGTATTTATAGAGGAAGCATGACGTTGGGAATCTAAAATCAAGGAGCACGAAGGCTGAGTGTGTTAAGCAGTTTCAACTTTCAATATTGATGGTGCAGGGAGAAGGTTCATTTTGGTTCAACTAATTTGGTCTATGTTTCTAGTTTCGACAGATTAGACAGCACGTTAGTATGCTCCTTTATAGCCAATGGAAGCAATTCTAGCGCAGCAATTATGTAAAAAGTGTCATATAAAAATATCTCGGAATGTAATAAATTAAGTATCCAATTACAGATATTCCATAAATATATCAAATATTTAAAAATGTAATAACAATTAGAAAAAGTTTAATATATATAGGTATATTACAATTATCAGCAAACGACCGGGGAACATCTTTTTTCGCAGGGACCTGGCCAAGCCGGGACTTAAATTTTTCAAGCCGGGCCGGGCCAAAACCAGGCCGGGACTTAATTATATTTTAATACGACGTCTTTTTAGAAAGAATCTCCGAAAAAAGTGAGGTGTTTTTTAGAAAAGAATATTTCGAAAATTCCTTTCTAAAAAAAATTATGAAGGACAAACGAAATAAAATATTTAAGTCCCAGCCCAGTGTCTAAAAACTGGGACACCAGACCGGGCGGGACGCTCAAAAAACAGCCTGGGCCGGGCCGTGCCAAGCCGGGTACCCGGTTGTTCCTGATATATATATATATATATAACATATTCAAGTTGAAGAAAGTTGATGTAAAAAGTCTAATCAAGAATCAAATGAGAGTATCTAAGCAATAAGACCTATGAAACATTCACTTCATTCAAATTACATTTAGAAAATACTCTTAGCATTATGAATATTAAGAAACCCTTCCCCTCTATTTAACTGTTTCCCACCTGTTTTCCCTTCCCTGCCGTTATAACACTTTTATTTTAATATTTTGCAGAATGGTAGTAGGCTTGATGATAACATAATCAAGTTAGCGCCTGGCACACAATTCACCCTATCTGTAGGTATAATGGATTTTGAATGAGGGAAGAAATGAAGCGATTCCCCCTTTGAAGACGAAGAGTAAAATGTGTAAGGAGTGAAGAAGATAACCACAATCGCGACCAGACATGGAGAAACTAATCTTTCTTTTCTTTGTCTGTGTTCCCCAAAGAGGTATGCATACTCCTATATTTTCTATAGTCAAACCCTTCGTTTATGTGAAGAAATTGAAACTTTTTAATAGAAAAAAACAAAAAACTGTGGGGATTTATATGTTAACTGATGTTTTTTTCCCTTATAAACTCATTTATAGAGGCATGCTTAAACAGTGAAAAACGAGATAATTTAATTTCTTAACATTCCTCTGTAAAAAAACAAATTTTCAAGACTTTATAAGAGAAAACGTATTTTTGCCCTCAAAAACAAAACAAAAGATAATTTTCCTATTATCAATATTTGTATTTTGTCATATTTCATAAGCTGAATACTTTGATTTTAAAGTAAGATTTTCTAATATCTCCAATAAATTCGTTGCAGTAGTCAAAATCAACCATCTGCTTTTATTTTTTGCCAAAAATACCCAATAAATAAGGGATTTAAAAAAATGTAAAAGTATTAAACGAAAAGAGAAGACATTTGATAAACGTGTTGTCTTTATTTAAATGAAAGGAGAATTACGCAAATGGATCCCAACCTTGCAAGAGTAGAATTGATAACACCTTATAAAGCTAATTAAATAGGACTTCATGATGATAAAAGAGTCAATATTCTCTGATTCATTATGATATTCTTATAAATCATTTATCTTAACTGCTGTCACGAGCTATATTTGTCAGTGTTTTTCCTTCAAGTTTAAAGTGCTTAAAGGATGAAAGTGCTGCTGCCATATTTCAACAAACTGTTCAAAGAAAAACACTTATTTTTTTTCGTGATAAACGTTCTCTGACTAAAACCTATTGTTTTTTAAATATGACTTAATGAATTTCAGCATTGACATCTATTAGCTGATGTCAATTTTTAACTAATCAAATAGCAAAGGTGAAAAGGAATTCTTTTACTAAAATATTGATCACTTTTTCCCACCGGATCTCTAGAAAAATAATTATATATATATATATATATATTATATATATTTATATATATATATATATATATTATATATAAAGATTAAATCGCTTTTTTCTAATTCCAGTGGTCTTTTCTTCATAAATAAACTTTAAAATATCAAAAATCAATATAAATTTAGTTATTTCTCAATCTTACCCTGTAGTGACTGGGATTGAGCCTAGCTTTATAACGCCTCTGGAGAATATTACCGTGGCCTCGGGACGAAATGCTCAATTCACATGCCATGTAAGCCATCTAGGAGGTCACAAGGTAAGGAGTTCAAAAGTTTATCTCTGAATATATAATCATTTACTACGGCTTAAATATTATATAAAGTATATTTATGTTTGAAATCATTACTCCAAATTATAAGTCCTATTGTAAGCATAGAAACATTATTTTTATTGTTAAAAAATCTGTAAGGTTGAAGTAAACAAAAACCTATAATAGATGAAGGAGCTACACATTTAAGCTCATGTTTTTTAAAAGTAAGTATTAGAGGTAAATTGCTCAAAATAGTGTGGATAGTAAAATAATATCTACACAATAGGGCAAAAAGAGGATTTCTCAGATATAATCATTTAAAATGTCAATATCATGCGTCCATCCCTTTGTTAAATAGCTAGCATGGTTGCGATCGGACTCCAAGGCCATTTTGGCCATCCACAACCACATGGTCACCAATAATCCCCGTATGAGCGTAGGTCACAATGATGACGGCCACAACAGTTGGACCCTTGAGATAAAAAAACGTTCAGCGGAATGACCCGGGAACTACATGTGTCAAATCAACACTGAGCCAATGACAAGCCAGGTAAGCTATCCCACTATCTATCGGATCCATTTTACTCCCCCCCCCCCCCCTCCTCCTTTGAGAGACCATAACCATAAATTGATTCAAAATGGAGAGCTTTATGAGGCGTGTCATTTGATTTTCATGTAGCCTCAGGATGAAAGGACCATTATTATTTATGTATGATATAGGTGAGTGCTAAGGTACCTTGATTACTTTAAAGGCTTTCATTCAAGCAAAAGAAGAAGAAGGAACAACAACATAGAAAGGAAAGGGTGAAATGAAAGGAAATACTGCGAAGAGAGAACTGACCAATATGAGATAGTTCACAAACTTATTGCCTACGTATTTCAATTCTTTTTATTGAATTAAAGTAGGTATCTATGGACAATATTTACTATATCTCAGTTTTCTAAATTGTATATGAAATAACCAATTTGAATCCGTGAACAAACGCATGGTTTATATATATTAGAAAGCTATATTTATGTACGATTTATAAATCAAAGCCTTGTAAATTAAACTATGAAATGTATAAATTATATTATGAAAGGTGACAAACGTACTTTTTATAAAACTCATTACCAATTATTATTTCAATAGCAATTAATAATTCAATTATACAGAAAGAGTTTATTCAATTTCATAAACAGTGTGAGATTTTTCTACAGCATATAAAACTACGCTTCCATATCTTGATTTAAACACTCAATGCTAACTGTCTTAGCTCTTTGAAGTATTATCATGCATTTAAATAATAATGAGTAAAATACTTTAAAATAATCTTTATTGTAGCGATATCATTTGAAACTTTACGGATGTACAATCATTAACTCATATTAAACATTATTTACAAAAATAACAAAAAAAACAAATTCAATCCTACGAAAACATATTTTCTATAAAGTTGTTTCATAAATCTATAGCTTTTATTAAACATATATGTCGCAGTAGAGATGAATATCCAGTAGAATCGTTGACTCTCCTGGTAGAGATCACGATCGTATCCTTCCTAGGAGATACCTCGATCGTGATCTACCGGGTGTCGGTCAGTCTTGACTGATTTTTAACTTCCAACTTCATTAAGATCTACAATGACTAAAAGTAGAGATACAGAGAAATGTTTTTAATAAAAAACTTTGCTCGCTTATAATCTATATTATATTTTTTTAACAATTTGGCCTTTAGCTTCCATGACAGCCACAACACGGGGACGGAAGGAGGAGCAGGTGTTCTTGATGTAGGTGGGGTCCATCTTGGCCCAGGCCTTGGTGATGCTGGCCTTGAGAGCTTTGGTGTTGCTGTGGCGTTTTTTGCAAGCCTGTCTCTCAATGTGCGCCCAGATGCTAAAATCCAAGGGGTTCAGGTTAGGGGAGGAGGGGCCAGAAGTCCTTAAGCCAGAATTCCACATTCTCCTTCAACCACTTTTGGGTGTTCTTGGCTGTATGTGCGGGTGCCCCATTCTGCTGGAAACACACCCTCTTGCAAGCATACTCCTTCCTGATCCATGGGACCACCTTGGTCTTGAGCACCTTTATGTAGTCCTCCGAGGTGAGCCTGTAGCCCTCTTGGAAGAAGACTGGAGGCATGGCTTTACCATCTGAGCCAACAACTCCAATCATCATGATGCTGGCTGGGTGCTTGGTCATGGACACATATTTCTTATATGATACTTGACCATTAAGGCTAATGTAGCGATAATTTTTTTGGTAGAAGACTGGATCCACTGTAAAAGTTTTCTCATCAGAAAAAATGAGAATTCTGTCCCATTGCTTTTCATGTTGTTCAAAATCTTCTTGCATCTGATGTATCTGGCCTCCACATTGGTCATGGACAACATGGGACGGGTGGTGCGAACCAAGGACTTGCCCCAATGTTCTTGACAATGTTGGCAGCAGTAGTCTTACCCACGTTGTTCTTCTTGGCAATTGTTCTGATGCTCAGAAGAGGGTTTCTTTTGATCTGGACCCTGATCTTCTTCTTAGTGGCCTTTAAGACAAGTATCCTACTTTGAGGCTTGTCTTCAAGGCCTTCCCCTTGTCCAACCTCCTCTTGATCCTGCCAATGGTGCTTGCGACATGCTGGTGGCCTCAAAGATCTCCTTGTGGCTGATTCCTACACGAAGACTTCATGTCTTTTAGCTTCCATGTCAAAAATGATTAAGAATTTCGAAATGTTATTGAAACAAAACTTGTTAATCTAAATATGGTCTTTGACTTTTATTTATGTAACAAATACTTAAAAAGTCTCTGAAAACTTGAAAAAAAGTAATCAAGGTATCGGTCAAGACTTTCCGGACACCCGGTATATCAGAAGAATCAACGACTCTGCTAGAATACATTAAGAGTGTTATTTCTTACAGGAAGAATGGCGACTTAAATATGAAGATGGTATGACGATGTTATTCCAACTATTTTTGTCTGATTTCTTCTCATGCGAGTATTAATTATTATTATTATATAGGTCGGTGATATAGATACAATGTTAGTAATAAAACATCCCGTCGCATTTGCTTCCTTCAACACAAAAATGAAATCATTTCCGCCAAAATAGATAATAGAAATCGCACACGGAATAAATAGTTTGTGCAACTATCGCAAAATATCATCACCAATTTAAGTCGTCATCTCTCCTTGAAGAGATAAGGATCGTAATCTCTACCACGAGAGTCAACGATTCTACTGAATCTCCATCTCTGCTCCAACATATATACATACAATTAATTGAATGATAAAAAGCTTTTTAAAATTTAATTATAACTTTTTATCTTCGATACTTCTTTTTTATACTGCTTACCGGTAATTTAAAATTCTATACATAATGTGAAAAAGCACAACATGTATGTACATTGTACAAGGCTAAAAATTGTTATAGTCCAGGTATTCATTAAAAAACTTTATTATTATTTTAGATTATTTTAAAAGTCATGAAGTAAAAGCAGCAGGTTAAATGTTTGGAGTGGTAGTTTGACCACTCATTAGCAATTAGTAATTATAATTATAAAATAGATTAGCATAGCAATATGTTAGGTACTTTATAAAAATATTTTGAAATATATTTATGAAATAATATGTATTTATTTATTGTATGAAATAGTTACAACATGACAATTTTGGAGGTCACAAAATCCTTCGAAGCGTAAAAACTTGTTAAGTTATGTCCTTTCTAATGTCAAATGCATTTAATACTTCAACACCTATCGACTTTAATGCAACAACTCGAATTTTTGATTGACCACAAGGATTTTGGGTTTTAAATAATACAATCCTTAAAAATATGCCGAATCGCTGCCATTGCGTCATCCTCATAGATACATATTAAAACACTAGAATTAGCAAACTTAAATATGTATATATAAGCTTAATATTGTATTGATCATATAAATACTTTTTGTTCAATAAAAAGATTGAGGTTCGAACCTGCCCCCATCATACTGCACGTAGAGCTAACTAATAAAGAGATGAATAAGCATTACAAATATATACAAACACAGTACTCAACAACCTATAATAATACATAACATATTTATATATAAGTCGATAGCTCAGTTGTAACAAAGTATATTGAAATATTGCCAAGAGAGCTGATATTTCGGTTTCAATGCCGTCGGAGAATAATAATATTGCGTACTTCATTTTCCCGCTTTCGTCATAATAATTTTATTGTTACATTAGATTATTTACGACGTAAGAAATAAAAATGAGGTTCATACGTTAGTCTATCAATGAAAAAATGAAATACACATTTTCTATAACTTTAGAGTTATAATGCCGCCGTATTATTGATAGAATCGACGACATCTGATGGGTGGCCTCAAGAAATATAGTTGGAATAGCTTCAGAATACTTATTATAGCAGCCACATTCCTGACATAGTTTTTTTCTTGCTTTCTTCTTTTTTATTATTTGAGAAATCCATTTCTGAATGGAATTTATGGCCTTTGTTTATTTACAGTATATATATATATATATTCATGTGTGTATGGGATTATTTCTTATTCTTTACAAGGACTTATATCCGTGTTTTCTTTCAACTATTGCTAGAGTTTTGTGGCAGCATGGAATACATATAAACTCTTGTCAAAGACCCAGTGATGCGTGTCTTATTTAATCCCTGAAGTTCAATCCATTTGATAATGAATTTGTGTTTAAATGACCTTTTCTTGAAGTAAATAAAATATTTCTTTATATATATATATAAATATATTTTGTTGTTCCTTTCCCTCTCTGGTTGGAAAAAGGTTTTAGTTCATAAATTACAAGATGGTGTTTTTTTCTGGTGGAGGGGTTATTTCTTACAACCATACCAATTGGATTTATAGCTCCTTGACGACACGAGAGGAAAAAGACTTTAAAGAAATTAATAAAGAAATTGTGTTTATGGATTGCTTTGAAAGAGAGAGAGCGTGTAGGTTATATACTTTTTATCCTGACTCCCTGCTTTAAAGATAATTGTATTCTTACTCTAGATCTATGGACACATACATCACTTACAATACTGCGTTTATATGAATGAAAAGGCGTCAGACGATAAATTATTAGTTGAAGATTTCATTGAGAAAATAGGGTCATTGAAAGGGTTGTGGTTGTTTGTTTTTGTACCCAAGGTACAAATAAATTAAGTCCCATTCGTTATCTGAATAAAATTGTCCAACGTATTTAAAAAAATAGGGACAATACTTACTGGATTATATATATTACAATTCGGTCACACAAGATATTTTATTGCATACTGATTGGAGAAATATCGATATTGTATATTACTCTATCAATATATTTTTACTATATGATACGCCAAGTGAAATTGTTTATTTCAAGAGATATTTTACATAGACAAAACTGTATGTCATTGTTGTCCTTTCGTTGACGCTTCCCATATAAAGTGTGTTAGACACAGTAGGGCACTTGAGCAAAAATGCATCCAAAATAAAACTACTTGCTTTTAAACAATTTAAAACATTGGAAAGAAATCATTGGTTGTCATATAGTTTTATTTTCCTTTATATTAGGGGAAATTTATATATTATATATCTCGCTGCAAGAGTTTTTACACTATTAACTAGGTGAACCAGAAATCAAAGGAATTGGTACTTAATAACGATGCTCAACTGGACTTTTAGCTGAGGAATACCTGCTTGGACTAACAATCAATAAGATGGTCTTATTGTTGGTCCCAACTAAAACACTTTACGGGATGATCATCAACCAGATATCTCTTCGTGACGTAATAATGTCATAGGAATCGTGGCAAATGCTCAGGAGAAATACATACATATCTTACAACAATATTATCTCAAATGACAGTTTTGCATAAAGACACTGAGGTATTGTTAATATACTGTCAACCTGTTAAAAATGTACAATTTGAATGCTATCGACAATAAATTTTAGCTTACTTACTTAGCATTGCTACGTATCATTTGCTAAACCACACTAGATTTCATCAACGGGTTTGCTCCAAATTTTAATTAAATTTTGTTTTATAGCGAAACACCAAGTTTGTTCCTACATTTAAAACACTACAATGATACTGCCTTATCGGTAACGTATCTGCTCATCGATCTTACTATTTTTTAATATTTCTCACTAGTTCGAAGGCTCTATTTCTTTGTAGATACTTTAATTGAAATATCAGGATTAAATTCATTTGTTTGATGAAGGCAAATTATTACTAAAATCCAAGACATAGAGGTCAAATATGGCATAAGCCGTGATAGAAGAAAAACTAATGATAGATTTGGATTCAGTAATCTCAAATTAGGCATGGAAGACACAAAAAAAAATATAAGCCAGTGTAGTCTATATATATATTTTTTTTTTTACGGTTATAATTTTTTTTATTCGGCTATCAAATATTATAAGACAGTGTAAAAATAACTACACTAAAATACAGACAACTATAAATAAATAAAAAATACTCTTGACAGTTGCGTTAAAATAAATAACATGAATGAACATTGTAGAACATATTTACTGTCAAGAGATTATAACTTATATACATGGACGAAACAGCGTTTATTTATTCTTAAAAAATCCCGATGACGTCTTAAAATCCTCTTCAGAGCTTTCAGGTATACTCCTGAGCGAGATGGCACAAATCGTACAATATCTCCCGCCCATTTCCAAGAAGGAGATCCAGGGACAGGAATTTTAACATCGAGCGCCTCGTAACGAGCCGCTGCACCAAGGATGATCGCTCTCAGGTCCTCAGCTTCTACATAAGAGTTTGCCGTTAGTTGCTTAGCAATTAATGATTTGATGTTGCTTACTGCTGCGTTTAAAGCTTTATGACTAGAGGGGGAACTTTTTTTCACTTTGTATGGTCCGAATAGAATGTAGGCCTTTAGAATACTAGGGGAAATTAGTTTATTTTCAGATAAATTAAGTTTTAAAAACTGCTTCACCAATGATAGCGCAGGGCAGTCAACGAATGCGTGTAAGATATTGTTGTATAAGCAACCGCAATTGTTGCAGGGGTAATAAAATTTTATTAATTGTCCTGAAATTTGAAATTGGGCAGTAAATTTTAGCCCGTCTACAATGCCCTGCGTAGAGTGGAGAATCCTTTTCTCCCAGGAAAGAGGCAAGCCAAGCATCTTGATAAAAGACTCTGCTATAAATATAGCTTGGCTTACACCACCAGAGGGTGCCTTAAATTTAAAAAAACCAGGGCGAGGGAGGACAACAATGCTTAACAGTACGAGAAAGAGGAAAATAGAACCTATTGACATTAAAGACCGATTCTGACTTAAATCATGTATCGTAAAGACGTTGTGATGAAGGGCAAACATCTCAAGAGCTGAAGCATCACAAATCTACTGACAAAGGCTTCATGTTCTTATTCTGATATAAAATGTCCACAGTAGTATCCGAATGAAATTCGGGCTCCATCTTCCACATAAGTCTTTGCATGGATGCTAAAAAAAGTGAAATTAATTCCAATTCAGATTGGTTAAATGCGTGCCCAGATGTATCCAGTTCAATAATTCCGACGTGGTATAGTATCTTCGCCAATCACGAGTGTGATACACACCCATTTCTTGTATTACCTTTCGATTAATAGTAGACTATATTTTGAAAGAAGATATATGTATTTTCGGGATGGGTTACCTAGGTTAATACTATGTTTCAAATGGTGTTACAACCCATCCGTTGTAAACCATTGTAACCCTCTATACATATAATAAGCGTCATTCTTTTTCAGATGGGTCATTTGAACGTGGTAGAGGCTCCAGACATCCTCTACTCAGAGACTTCCAACGACACCATCATCAACGAGGGCTCAGATCTTCGACTGCGCTGCAAGGCAAAGGGCTATCCCGAACCCACTATGACATGGCGGAGGGAAGATCGGAGGCCCATCACGATCCGTCGATCCAACGGAGGTCATGCCAAGGGTAAGCAAAAACTTTTATATGTAACGTTTTGAAGTATCGATCTTGCCAACATATATTGGAATCAGCGGATGATAGATATCAGCTATATTTTTAAACGGTCCTATATCATGCGATGTGTCCCTCTTCTCGTTAACTAGTTCATAGCTTTATAAATTACAAAAAACTTTTAATCTGAAATGGACATGATCAAATAAAATAAATATAGAATGCTATTTCATCATATATAAAACATTATAAGGTCTGGATTTGCATCTTCTTTATATGTATAGATCAGAATTTAACGTCAAGGTTCTAACGGATTATTTTGCTAGTTCCTTCCTCATGCATGACACAAGTTTCAAGTGGAAGGTTTCGAAAAGAAAAGTCGCTTTGTTCAATGGATTTTGAATATATGTTGTAACCTTTCACTTTATAGAAGTGAAATCTCTACATTTTGAAAGATATTCTTCTCAAAATGAGCATTCGGACGAGACGCTAACTAGATTCTATATACATAAATTGACTGACATCAACCCTTATTCGCGAACAAAGGCATTTCTACATTGATATGATTAAAATGGCTAAAACTTACCTCTTAGGGACTTGAATAAATATTTACCTTTTCACAAATTTTATTATTTTTAAACAATAAGTAATATATTTCATCTATATATGAACCTGAATATCTGCATGTATATAAATTAATATATAAATTACATAAATAGATGTATTTGGAATCAAAATGAATATATAAAAGTGTAGGAGGACTAAGAGAGCCCCCCACAAAAGTATTAATACACCATTAAACATATACATACAAATGAAATGTTGTGAGAATGAGGGGAAAATGTTTATTGGTGTCATATCCAGTGGCTAAATGCTGTGAGAAAGGAATTAAACAAAGTATTTAATTAAAACTCTATCTGACAGATTTATAATATAACCTCGACTATTTACCACAACGAAACACAAAAACTATTTCTCTCTTGATCGCTCTTGAGCATTTCTTTTTTTAGTTTTTGTTTAAAAGTGGGTAAGAGAAGAATTTTCATAATGGTTTTGAGGTTAGGCGGGTCTGGCCAAATCATGGATAGAATACAAAGGAAAATATTGTTTAGCCCTCAACGAATTGATTCAATAGAATGAATATGTGACCCCAAAGGTTTTTTTTGCCTAATTGGTTCGATAGAATTGCATCCGACAGGATATAAATAAGATTATAGCATTTAAAAAGTTTGCCAAATGAAATGTATTCTAGAAAAAAATGATTTCAAATTATACGTCAACTTTCAATGTGAAAATTTATATAAAAGTAAATTAAAAATAAGAAAACATTCGTTTGATAATTATAAAAGGATTTCTGTAATGGTATTTAAGTATAATGACTTATTTTTAAATGTATATATATTCATCATATTTACAAATAAATAAACAAAGAACCCATAATATTTTTACAAAGGAATATATATTTAGATTTTCTGGTTAGAATATATATATATATATATATCGTCTAAAAAACCTAGTTCTTTCATTACACTGGGGAACAATGAAAAAGTTTCTGGGGATAAATCAACTGATTTGAATACCTAATGGGTCCCTGAAACTAAATTAAAAATCATTTTGCCCAATCAGGTCAGAATTTTTGAAATTTGAGTTTTGTGTTTTCAATTTTCGACTTTTAGACAAAATCACAACTTTTTTGTTTATTGAGCTACAAAATGGTATGGTTTTTTGGAAATGGCATGGTCATATTAGGGGGGGTGGATATAGTTAAAGTTGAAAAAATTATAGAGAGGCCCAAAAAAGCCAATAAACATTTTGACCGATTTCGGCGATTTTGTAACTTTTGTTTATAGAGCTACAAAATTAGTATATATGTTTTTAGAAATGGCATACTCATGTTAGTTGGGGCGGAGATAGGTTTTGAGAGGATACATTAAAGATAAATCAACATAAATTTCTTTAAAAAGTTTTTGCAAAATTGCTTCTAATATTTAAAACTGTGTCTCCTAAAGCATGATAAAAGAGTGGGTCCTCCCATTGTGTGGTTAGTTGCATTACACAACTTAGATAATGGTCTAAAGGCAAGAAGAAGAACTTAAGTTTTTATGTACCTATGGTGTGGAGAGAACCAAGAAACACTCAGATTGCCATTTTTGCGCTTTACACCTTATAGGTATAATAGAAAAAACACAGAAAGATTTTAAAGTATCCAAAATTGGATTCTGCTAACAGACCAGTGCCCACAGTGAAGATGTTCCAATTCAGTGTTCGAGTCACTTCCAGATGTTACAGATGATGAGTGTGCGACTGAGCAGTTGCAATGTGATACTTCGCACAATCATGATGATTTACACTTTGAAGGACATCACAGCAAAGCACTTCAACCAGTTTAATTAAATGACCTTGCGAGAGACTTCAACTTGTGCAAAAAAAATTGCAGAACTTTTGGCCTCTAAATTCAAGTTAGAATAATCTGCTTCAAAGTGGTACAACATATCCTTCTACAGAACAAGAGATTCAGAGTGTTCCTTTCTTCTCTGAGAAAGATGGATTTTTTTACTGTAATGGAACATTCCTGATCTCCTGGATAAGTTAGGTATAAGTAACTACAATACTCAAGAGTGGAGACTTTTCATTACAGTTGTAAATACAGTCTCAAAGTTGTTCTGCCCCATAATGGAAATAAATAGGGATCCATTCCAGTTGCCCATGCCACCAAACTAAAGAAACCGAATTCCTTACTTTCTCTGTCACTGGGATAGTAGGGCAAGGGAGGAACACTGGGCGCGAAGGAGTGGCCAGAGAGGACTCATATGACTGTTGGAGAGAAAAAATGTTATTAATGAGCCTCTGGTGGACAGATCAAAGATCCTTTTCCCTCCGTATTCACATTAAGGATTAATGAAACAATTTGTCAAAGCCCTAGAAAAGATGGAGGACTGTTTTAAATACTTTGTGATGCTTTCCTGGACTGAGTAAAAAAAAAGGCTGGAATTTTTTATTTCCTAGATCAGAAAGATAATGAAAGATCATCTGTTTGTTTTATTATGAACAGATTGTGTATAATGCTTGGAGTTCCTTGGTCTTGGTTGGGATAATTTTTTTTGGAAACAACAAGTCAAGCATTATGTGAAGCTTGTAAACAGTATGCTTGTAAGGTATAAGCAGCAAATGCATATATGAGCATCAAAACTTAATTGCCTTTCTGTCACCTGGAGAAATTGCTGAAAATTCTGGAATTGTTCTGTCTTGATGAGTAGGGTGAGAGGTTTACTGAGGGACATGTAAGAAGGATACAAAGAATATGGGATAGCACATGATGGATGATATTGATGGAGCATAGCTCTTGACTATCCTAATTTGCAAGCACAAGAGAAGATCTTTAGAGAGAAGTTTTATACGGCTAGTAATTAGCATTC
>CP045893.1:2158950-2180373 GCA_013387185.1 Caligus rogercresseyi
ATATATATATGATTACGGATCATCCGACCTTCCACGGTACTCCAGCAAACAAATATTATCTTAGACAATTACGTGCCAAAATAAATAGTCGATATGTGGATTCTACAGGTTTCCATCCCATGTTCATCAACACAATGCTTCACTCCACAAGTCACCCCTTCATTTCTAACGTACTCCTTCATCAAAGTCACTTTATTCAAACAAACTTAATTTGCTTAAGTAACTTCCGACGGCATCATCCCTTCTTATACTGCCGTTGTGTCAGTTAATCATTTTTGTGCGTGTGTTTCTATCACCATCTTCCCTGCTTTCCCCTCTGACTTCCTGTTATTCTCATTTTATGTGATCCCTTTTCACAGCTCACAAGATCAAAAGGAGTTTATTTGTTACATAAAGCGTAAATTATTCATGCAAAATCCTTAACTCAATTTATTATGATTTGTATTATTTACCTCTGATCATACATACATACAATTTCTTTCGCAAGGAATAAAATATTCACATGATGTAATAATCCTATAAAAAGAATATTTCATAGAACACTTGCTTGGAGGGGAAGCAATGACAAAACAAGCACAAAAAACGTTCAGAAAATAAAAACAACAACATGTGAATTGGTCCCCAAATACCTCATAACGACCATCTAACAATGTGATATAATTACACTTTTTCTCAAAAGTCTTCCAGAACTTCCCTCATCCCCAATCTCTTATTTTGGACAACCAAATAAAGTTTTTTTCTTTCTCTTCTTTTTCTTCTTTATTATATGTGGCCATTATTATTACTACTATAACCAGAAGTCCTCCGAAATTCTTTGAGTGGTAGGAAGAAGAGGTTCTGCACTGATGACTCCTACATACATATTCTTTATGGCTTCTTCCCTTCAACATTTTAAGCGTATATAAGGAAGAGTGACCATCCCTGTGATTAAGAATCTTCTCTTTCCCCTTATTGGTCTTACCTAAAATGCGGGAACATTTAAAATTGTACCTAATAAATAAAAGTATATTTGTTTATATACCGGGCGTGTCAAAAAAAATCTTACACTTACTAAAAACGTTATATATCAAGATTACATGAACCAATTTCAAAAATTCTAACGCAAGCTGAAAGTAGGGATACAGTTAATCATTTTTTAATGACATATCTTCTTCCTCACTCGTAAGATGAGCGAGCAGTATAACAATCGGAACAAAATTGCACGGGTGCTCGTTGCGGGCAGCACCCCGACGGAGATCGCCTTCACACCCCACTGTCTACGATTTCAAGAACGCCCTCTTGGTTGGGAGGGACCCTGAGCAGAGGGGGGAAGTCCTTGGAGTTGAAAAAGAGCCCCCTGCTCACTCCCAAGATGATGGCAGTCCATCTTCTTCGCTGCAATGACCTCAAATCTGCACCTGCCAAGCGAGTCATCATCTTCAGTGACGAGAAGACATGGAAAATGGATCCCTTGAGGAGCATACAGAACGACACTACATTGCCTTCGGGGACCCAGATGATAATGATCATCCTGACAATGGTGTTGGTCGACACACCCATGTCCTTTGCGTGGGCCGCCATGGACTTGGTCGGCTCGGCCTCCACGGCCGTTTTGACGTTCTTGCAGTTGAACATCGGCTTCCGGTCCGAGTCAGGCTTCCGTTCAAGGTCCCTGTCGGCCACGAGGGCGTTCTTGACATCGTAAACAGTGGGGCGGGACACATTCAGCGCGAAGGCGATCTCCGTCGGAGTGCTGCCCACAAAGAGCACCCCTGCAATCTTTTTCCGATTGTTATGCTGCTCATTCATCAAGTTAGGAAGAAGATATTTAAATAATATGAACAACTGTATCTCTACTTTCAGCTTGCGTTAGAATTTTTGAAATTGGTTCATAGAACCTCGATTTATAACGTTTTTAGTAAGTGTAAGAATTTTTGACATGCCCGGTATATATATATATATATATATATATATATATATATACAGGGTCTTGCAGGTAAATCTGCACAAAGTTCAATATCCTTCAGATCCAAAATGGGAAAAAATTGATATCTATTTTGAATAAGAAAGTTGTTTATTATACATAATACAAGATAACTATTCAATATGGCCGCCCTCAGCCTCAAGGTGTCCTCCAAACGACGCCTGAACCTCCCACAGGCCGTGGTGACCTCCGCAAGATCCAGCTTGTTCGTCTCCGACTTGATGGAGGCCTTCAGAGACGTCACATTGCTGTGGTGTGTGGCGCACACCTCCCTCTCCAACTTCCCCTACAAGTAGTAGTCGCATGGGTTCAGGTCGGGGCTGTTGGGGGGCCAGGTGTTGAAGTCCCAGAAGTTGGGAACATTCTTCTTCAGCCAGGACTGCACAAGTTTGGCCTTGTGGGCGGGCGCCGAGTCCTGCAGGAATGTGTACGGGGTCCCAGAAGCCTCAGAGTCCATCCAGGGGACGACGACAGATGGACCCCACGCTTCCAGGCGAGAATGGACATGGGCGTCCCCGGATTGACCTTGATGGACCTCTTGAGAACAGCCACAAATGTGGTGTGCAGATCCGGTCACTCCTGGATTGTGCTCCTTCCTCTTGGATATTTCTGACTCATCCCACTTATTGGTGATTTCGTAGACCGTCCTCCTGGGGTAATTGAGCAACTTGATGATGGCTGCAGGACCGTGCCCTGCGCACAGCAACTCGATGACCGTGTCTCTCCGGGTCTGTTCCATCTCCGTATCAGTGTATTTGTTTTGTTTTCGGGCGCAATTCGACAGTAAATTCACGAAACCTCCCACAGTGCAATATCTAAGCTCTACTTGCACTCCTTATGGATCTGGACGAAGTTGAACTTTGTGCGGATTTACCTGCAAGACCCTGTATATATATATATATATATATATATATATATATATATATATATATATATATATATATATATATATATATATATATATATATATATATATATATATATAACAAAGTCAATTCTATCAATTCACTTTGCCATGGTTGTGGCAAAGCAGACGAGGATCCTCTACATTTAGCTCGTGACTGTCCTAAGTTTGAGCTTGAGTCTTCCTGGATTCCGACGAGGAATTTGGAGGTCAAGATATGTCAAAAGTCCATAAGTTTATGGCAAATTCAGTTATTGGAAAATGGCTCGACTCTGCACCATCCTTGGATGACAATCAGGACAGAACGCAATAAACCTTAGAAAAAGTCGGGCTCCATAATTATATATATATATATATATTACTTAAGAAATGCACAGAAGAAAATGTTTATGCATGTCATACAAATGCAGCATGGACCTGCAATGTTCCGCAGTATAATATAAGCTTCCAATATATGTATAGGCACAGTGGATAAGTTTAATAATTGAGAGTTTAATGCTGATAATGATGAGGACAGCAGCTGTATACCTCAGCATCACATTCATTTTCATTCCTTCCTGGCAATCTAAATCTCCCATGATCCTTCGGCATGATAATTATGTACGCAGAGAGAGAGAGAGAGAACTGCAGATCCTCCATTTTTCAATTCGAAATTCCTGCATCTTGAAGCTTCCTAAAGCTTTAAAATTTATTCTTTTTCGGGAGAAAAAAAAAGTAATCCAGGAGGGTTTGATGTTCTATGGAAGGAAGAAAATAATAATGATAATAATAAATTATTGACGATGAGGGAGGAAGGTGTAATAAAGAAACGGGGGTCTGAGGCGCGCATATTATGCAGAGAAATAAATAAAGACGGGATAAAAATGTTATAAATAAATAGTATAACTTCTTTGGTTCAAATCATAATAAACAAAATAAAAAAGAATCAATAAAGCTTCATTGAAGTCATCTACATATTACAATTCTAAGAATATAATGTTGGTTTCTGTGGACCATCAATACTTTTGAAGAAGAAAAAAAAACCTTTTAGGTTTCTCAGAATTGATACTACAGCTTTGTTGACTAATGCTTACGAATAAGTATGAATAGCCAATACAAAATAAACGATTATATACTTTAATAGCGGATGCTTCCCTGGAAATGTCCACTTTGATCTATATGGTAATATTTCCTTGGTGCCTTAAACTTATCCATAAAAAGTTGATTAATATATAACTAAGTGCTTCGGAGATACAGAGGACACATTAAACTCACGACAGCATCAATAGATAATAAATGTGCGTATAAAATAAGCATGTGGAAAACTAATTTATCACGAAGTACCAAATGATTCAAAACGCACTTCATTTGAGCTAAATATAATTTGGCAATTTTAAGGATTAAAACAAATATGGTACAATGAATATTTGTATATATATATATATAAGCGTAGGGGGGATGTTTGGTTTGGGGGGGCAACATTCAATTTGCCCGAATTTTAACAAGAACTGTTAAATCGGTGAGGAAATAATCGAATGAAGAAAGCTTTGTAAATTAATATTTTCTTATAGTAATTACATACTATTCATTATATTATATTTATTTGGTTTTAAATAAGAATCAGGTTGCTTTCTTAATTTCATACTTTTTTCAACAACTAAAATGCCCGAATACCTCAACCAATTTGCCCGAATTTGAGAACTCACCCTTATTTTGGGGGGGTTGCCCCCTGTCTCCTACGCCTATATGTGTATATATATATATATATATATATATATAATCTTACTTAGTAGTCTAAGTGTGGTTAGATTATATAATATATTTTGTATATATAAAATAATCTTGATAAACATCGAAACACATCAAACCATGAGATCGCAAAACCATAGTCAAAACAAAGCCTCCATTCAATATTTACTCACCAAAAATAATAATAATAATTGCCTCCAAAATCCAAGAATTTTCCATGTGATAAGAATCATTCTTCAACAGGGGGCTGATGGCTTTTCGAATGCCTCTTCTTAGCGCCGAGTTCAATCATAAAACACATTCAAGAAAGGGAAAAGTGTATATTATATTGTTTAATATTAGTATTCAGTCCACATTTCCCGCTCTTGAAAGCATTCATCCCTGTGACAAATAATAATAACAACACAATAAGAAGAAGAATAAAAATAAGAAGAACAGAAGAAAAAGAAATGCGATATGAAAATTGAACATCCTTTTTTCGTTCATCCTCCTGGTTGCCTTGCCAGTAGTGGGATCGATAATGATTGGAGAATTGAAGAATAATGAGCAATAAATTACTCTAAAAATATATCGATTTCCTCACATTCGCCATAGAATAAATATAGGATGATTACTGATTGGCATATTAAGGGCAAACTAATATGATGCTTACATTAAATAATTTTTATTGCAATGGACGGAGTCACATTCTTTAAAATGAATTAATTGATCAATGATATGGCTTCAAAAGGGACGAAGAAAAATATCCAGGATATAGATGGATTATATGTATTTGACAGAGCTGGGATTCGGTAGAAAAATCTACCACCGGTTCGGTATTCGATAGTTACCTTCTATAGATCGATATCGGTATTCGGTAGATTTTATTATATATCTACAGTATCGATCGATATTCGGTACGGTAGATAAGAAAGAGAGATAAATTTATTTATGTAACTGCTCTGTGACTTCTTCATATGCATTAAATATCGGACAATTTATAGCACAGGACAAGTAAGTATTTGTTCTAATTTATTAGAGATTATTTGAAATTTATTACATACCAATATTATTTAAATATATATGTACTTGAATTTTGTAGGAAATGGAAGGCTATATATTTTTTTCCATTTACTGTCTCTTATTGTCCGATATTAAATGCACTTTCAGGTACTCTAGTATTCAATGCATAGCATGTGCTTATATTAAATGTCTATTTATGTATCTGCTCTATAATACTATAAGTTGTAATTGTTTATTTATTTTGCAAAGTTCTTCACACAAGGGAGCGCTTGGGCAAAGCGACAGTTGAAAGATGTTTTTCTGCGATTGAAGGGAATAAGCTCTCTTTATCTTTATGTCTCTATGTGAATGTCACGAAAGTCATACTTTCAAATATACCGTACCGATTGTCATCGGTATTTGGTAGTTTCTACCGAATATCGTATAATCGGTTCGGTATTTGAAATCTACCGTCGGTAGTATCGAATACCGATTTAGATTCGGTAGTTGCAGCTCTGGTATTTGATGTTGACACAAATTAAACTTCATGGGATGAATCCTCCCTCATCTCATCATTTTGAAGAGGTGAAAACAATTCTTCAGGAAGTTATAAATTCGTGCTGAGGGGAGGAAACGAGGAGGAGGGAGGAGGTTTGAGAAAAATGTATCTACATATAAGAAGAGTGTTATGATTCAATTATCAACAAAAAAAGTGAACTTGTCAATTTTAGTTGCGGTGGTGGATAGAGAGCTCCTTCTTATTGGGGAATAGAGAGAAACCTAATCGTGCCTCATTTTTCAAATGAGTGAAGAATATAAACACTTATCAAATTAGAGTCATTCGTTCTCTACATATGTGGAGTTTGAAATGTTATATGAGGGTGTAATTCAGTTGCTCTACATTGGTTCTATCTATTAAAAAAACCCATGAAAAACACTTGATTATGTAAAAATAGGACCTAAGAGCCTAGAAGGAATGAGTGTTCAACGAACAAACGGAAAAATAATAGGGTGTTGAAAGGCTCTGACGTTTTTTATATTTCTAATTATATGATAATTCACAAGTTTTATTAAATTATTATTATTATTATTTTTTTTTCGGTTAAAAACATTTTATTCGGTTGACTGCAAAATTTTATACAGTGTAAAATAAAATACACTAAAATTATTATACAGAAACAGAGTAAAACTATTCAGGGCAGTTGCGAAAATATATAAATGAACATTGTAGTTCATATTTACTGCCCTGAAGAATAACCTTATATAAAAGGACAAATCATTTATTGGTTTGGTTTAAAAAAGCACGATGTCTTCTTAAAATCCTTTTGATGGTGCTGATGTAGAGCTTTGATCTTTCAGGGACATATTTAATTATATCGCCAGCCCACTTCCACGTTGGCGCTCCTACATCCGGGATTTTGATTGAGAGAGCAGCGTAATTTATTAAATTAATTTTTATAAAACAAATTATAAATAAATGCATAGTCATTTTGACTATATGAAGTGAATGTAAGTGCATCAGTTGACTAAGAATTTTTTTTAATGTTTTTGGTGTCCACACTTTACTCTGAGGCTCTTTGGGTATAAAAAGAACAAGACTTTTGAAGGAGGCTTTCCTTAGATGGGCCCTTCTTAGGCGTGTGCCATTGATTCGTAATCAATGTATGTCTTATTTGTGATGGTTGGAACCCATGGACAACGGATTTGTAAGCCAAAATTCCCACTATCCTTAGAGGCGAAAGTGCCCATTGACAACAGATTTGTACCCCCATTATAATTTATTTGACACAGACTGAACGGCCATGGATATGCCTTAAGCATGCGAACCTTAGAACCAGAACTTAGTGGGTTGGAAATCCCGAGATGACACTATTATGCAAGGAGAATATAAATAAGGTGAGTCAAAGAGGAGATCTTTGACTCAAGCTCTTGTTCAAAAGGGAGATTTTTGTGACGTCACGAATGCTACAATTAAAAAAACATTGTTTTAGTGCTATGATTCAGAAATTATTTCTCAACTTTATCTCTCAATTGAAAATATTCATTACAACAGGCCCGGCAGCAGGCCCAGGCTTTTGGGGGGGTCTACAGTTGTTATGGGGGGCACAGTCGGCACATTCATAAAAAATCGGGCCCAGGTCACTCAGTGGGTGGGCGGGCCTGGCCCCTCTCAGGCCCACCCATCCCGCCGAGCCTGCATTACAATATTGTTCTGTGCTACTGTATAGAGCCCATGTTACATGAAAAATATGTTATGTAAATGATTTATTAGTAGTATTCATTATTTTAAGTAATTAGCAAATAATAATTTCAATAATAAAAGTAATTTTTACAATCAAGATTTTGATTCATTTGAAGGGATTTATAAATCACAATAATAGAATTATACATATGAACATACAAAAAAAGGGGGAACATAAGAATATTAATATAATTACGCTAATTAGTAACTTGGCCTATGTGTTTAAGTTTTTACTAGCATTTTTCAGTTGAACTAGTTTATTAAGACAATTGACTCGAATCCGTTTTCTTTTTTTTTACAAAAGCAATACAAATTTATTTTTACCAATTTGGATATAAATTGATAAGTGGCTTTAAGTCTTAGAAAATGGGGTCTTTATCGATTGTGTCTTGATGGCTATTATTAAAAATTGGAAATGATTATCTAAGAAGTTGCAGAACTTCAAAAATCGGGAGAAGGGGTGGTAATAACTCAAGCCAAGGACTTTGAGTTTCTTCAAATCCTTCAATGTTACTCGTCTGTTTCCCCAAATTTGGGTGGAGGTCTTTAAACTTCCTAAGTATCCAGTGATATAGGAGAGACCCTCATTGGAACAGTCATCGGAATTTTTCCTGTGTTTGCCGACTAGGCAGAGGAAGGAGTTTCCGTGAGTGCAGGTACTCAAAGGCCTGGGTACATATGCTCCGTAGGATGAGGGCTGTTGTTACATCTTCTTTTGAGCAGCCATGATTGAACTTTATTAAAGGATTAATTGACCTTCTTGTTTGAACTCGCAGTGTAATTCTTTCCCAAAGAGGTTTTAATTAAAGTTTCGTTAAAGTTTTATGAGCTAAGTTTGAGGCACTTAGCTTTGCAGCAGGACAGCTTCATTTTCGTGACTGAGAGTTCCTCATTCCTCCTAACTAGTCAACTCACAATTTTTTTTCATTCACGGGCTTCTTGACGAACCTGTCTGAAGGACTTGGACACACTTGAGTAGGGTGATCCAGGAATGAAAAGTGAAGGAACAGCTTGAGACTTAAGCTTCTTCCTAGCAAAGATGCCAAGAAGCTCAGCCTGAATATTCCTTTGGAAGTCATCTGGAGTAAAATGACGATCGCAGATCTTCGCATTCTTTAGGCCAATCTTGTCGGATCTCTGCATGGTGCAATCCACAGACGTTGGATATCAAGATCTTTCGTTGGAAATGCAAAATATTGTGCATCTCGAGGATTAGAGCAAGAGGGGATGTCACAGACACGATTACTTCCTCAGGAATATGGCATTTTCGCTTCACAAAACAAACTGAACTAGAATTCAAGCGTAGCACTTGTGACATCACAACAAAATAGTCAGCTGTCGTACTACAATTGCCTACGTCGATTCCCATTGCCTCACCTTATTTATATTCTCCTTGCTATTATGGTTCATGGGATTGGAGTTCCCTCACCAATGTTTTGAGGGTTGACTTTGAATTGGGATCCAAGAAGGGTCCCTGTTTAAAGAGTGTCTGAATTGTGGTCCTCTAAAAAAATTTCGTCTCAGAAGTATCCATAAAAACGATCCTTTGAAGTATGTCCATCCAAAAAAAAAGTCTTGGAGTCGTTATGATTACAAAGCTATAAAATGGTTGAGATGTATTAATCTAAAAAAACGTCCGTCTCTTAAGTTTCCATATTTTTGCTCCTAGCGACTTTTATTGATGATATTTTTTAAATAGATGATAATTCATCAAATTAAGCAGAATCAACATCGGAGGATGCATAATTTTAAAAACTGTGAAAATACTGGGGTAGAGTGGAATAATAACGGACCCTCAGGTTTTTCCTAATAAGCACGGTCTTTATTGAATTAGAATAATACATAAACATAATGTAAAATAATTAAAAAAGGACATTTGTGTTGGAAATAACATAAATAAACATTTTAGTATAAAATGAATTTCATTTTTAAGACCTCAAAAACTAAAAACATTCAACATTCTTGAAATATATAAAAAAATACAACCAATACAATAATTAACAAAAGATAATAAATAAAGATTTGTGTTTATATTGGGCACAATTACGTATTTCTCTGAAGAATCAAATATATATATATATATCTATATATATATATATATATATATATATATATAGTCCCAACTTATTACCCAAGAACTGATCATAAAACTGGGGAGATAACCTCCAGCTTATCATAGAACTACTGTAGAACTGGAACTGTGTTTACACTGTCGGTAATATTGTTTTTGATACAACATCAAGTTATACTGATCATGCATTGATAGACTATATTCAAAAACAACAAATACTGAATCGAGCACTGTTGGTGAGATTGAGATTTGAAAGTGAAAACCACGAAATACCCTGACGTTATAGTTGTCGGACGATATAGAATAAACTGAAATCTTGTGTCAATAAAGTCAAGAGAATCTCGTTCGTATAAATATGAATGGCTATTCTGACGAAGCTCAGAAATGAATATCTGAATTAAAATATGATATTTTACGACCGTCACACGCTAAAAAAGACTTTAAAAGTAATGACTATAAAGAGTACCACTTACAGTTGTGTTGTGTATACCTTAATCCGGGATCTCCATCCATATCCCTCAAGTCTCTGGATCATTGCACAAGACAGGCGGATGGCCAAGCTGCTTTACAGTATGAAGTTGTTTCTGTTCACACTGGTACCATCGCAACGGAATTACAAATCTCCAAGCTAAGATACTTTGTTACTTTTGTTACCCAATGCAACATGGAATAACCTGATGCTCTAAAAACATATTCAGATGTATGATCCAATTATCTCAAAAAGTGTCATTAACGCATTAAATAGGCATCTTTGATACCTTATAGGCTGAATTTGTATCATTCGCTCTCTTTTCTGACCGCATTTTAGAGGAAGAAAAACGCCAGCTGATCGACAAACTCCTATCAGTGAAGCCGACAAGATAACTACAAGATCCAACCGACCGATTTATAACTGACTTTAGTAAGCCAAAATTTCTATGTGATATCACTGATATCCTACCATCTTCTAAAAATGAGAGCCATTTCCGAATTGTACTTAAGGTGGTTGAGATAGAGGAACTCCTAATCTAAGAAAAAGGAAACATTATTCTATCAATAGATCGTGGCTTATCAAACCCTTATTTTCTTGCTTTGTCAATGACTTAATGATGAATAAAAATAATCATTTATTATTTATAGTTTTCCTAAAAAAGTATATATATATATATATATATATTTTTTGTTTGTTTGTTCTACCTATATATTCTTTGTTTACAGTTAAAATCATTAAGGGTCCTTACCTACACTTAAAACGACTCAGTCGAGCCGACACAGGGGCTTTTCTGTGCATCGCAGCAAATGGGATTCCCTCGCGGTTTCAAAGAGAATCATGGTCACAGTCCAATGTAAGTAGAAAAAATGATATGTATGCATTAGTGTGTATCATCAAACCGGGCATTTAAGTTGTCAAACGTGTAAGCCCGGCAAAAGATGCGTCTTGAGAAAGAAAAGATCGTGCATAGATAAATTTTGGGGTACCTACAAGTTTATAATTATTTTACTCTAAAACTTTTTGGTTAGTGCCTATTTTCAAAAAAGTAAAAATAAAAAGTTATTTTATCAAAGTATATACATTATTATAAAATACTAAACATATTTTGCCATTTGCTCAAACTTTGGTTATTAATGTTTGAAATGGATGCTTTTGATAATTTTTTGGACAGGGATAATATGTAACTAAAATAAAAATACTATAATATCTGGCTGGACTTTGAAATCGAAATTAAACGAAATAATGTATTTCGATATTGTTTTTCGGAATATTATCTTATTGATTAACAGCTTGTGAGTGATCAAAAAAATAGCAATCCGATCAAAAATAGCGATCAGAAATTCTTTGCGATATAGCGATATAACGGTCAAGGATTTTTCCGATCAGCGATCCGATCAATTTAATTGCGATCAACAAAAAAATTAGCTTTGTAATCTAATTCTCAGGTGTTTCTGCGATAACTTTTTTTCCAACTTGCGATAACGATAAAAAGATAACTTTTTTCTCAACTCGCGATAAACGATAAAAAATTAAAACCCAACTTGCGGTAAGCCATAAACGATAAAACGATAAGAATTTCCAAAAAAAAGTGTTGACGTTTTTTTTTAGAAAACAATCTCCAAAAATAAGTGATGATGTTTTTTTTAGAAAAAAAAAGAATCTAAAAAAAAGTGATGACGTTTTTTTTAAGAAAGAATCTCCAAAAAAAGTGATGACGTTTTTTTTATACAAATTGATCGGATCGCTATTTAATTAGTGATTTTCCTACGATCAAAAGATATAAAGATCAGGACTTTTGTGATACTGCGATCACCGATCAAATATCGCTATTGATCGCCGATCAGAAAAAAATCCGATCAACAAGCCTGTATATTAATAATAATTTTCCTCAGTTCCTCCAATCATACGGGTCCAAGCTCAACTCGTCGCAACCTCAGTTGGATCAACAGTGACGCTCTCTTGTGAGGTGGAGGCCTCTCCTAAGACTGTGAACTACTGGGAAAGGACAATACTGAGGCCTAATAAAGAAAGTAAGGATCCAGAAAGGTCAAGCTAAAAGCATTATGGTGCACCTAATAATTTTATATTTTCTTCAGTTCGCATTCGCTCTATAAACCCAAGCCATCGATTCCGCATCAGTGAGGAAGCATTATCTATTACTCAGAGTCGTTTTCTCTCACAATAAATCATGTGCGGAGTGTGGACTTTGGGAACTACTCATGTATTTCTAGAAGCTCACTCGGAAATGTATCCGGAACAATAAACCTACAAGGTAAGATTTTTTTTAAATTACTTGGTTCGTCTTTTTAAATGCAATACAACTGTTTACAATAGCGATATGGATAATAAAGATGTAAGGAAACAAACTTTAGTCACCATAACTTTAATATAACTTACTTTATTCAGGAGCATGAGACACAAAAATAAACATCTGTGTTACTACAAACATAATAAAGGGTGTTTATTTACGTTGACGTAGCATTGAATGCTTACTGAGCATAGAGATATAAATATATAGAGAGCTTATTGCCTTCAATAGCAGAGAAACATCGTTCAGCTGTCGCCTGAGCCCAATATAAACAAAGGAATTTGTACTACGTTATCCTAATTGATCATAGAGATAGAAGATTTATTGCTATTGGACAATGACGAATGCCTCTGAAGAATCCAATAAGCTCTCTATTTCTTTATATCTCTATGGTACTGAGCTTAACTCTTATTTTTAAATTGATTAGGTTGAGTGTGCTTACCCAGGGAAATATATAAACTGGAATAGGAACTATCTCCTTTTTATGTCGAAGCTTAACTACCTTCGTAAAAAAAGAAAATGGAAAAAGAGGAGTTCCTATTCCAGATTATAGTATTCCCTGGCTTAGCTATCGTATTAATTGCTCGTGAGATGTCAATATTGCAAAACAACCGCCTGATCAATGTCTGCACAATGTTCAGTTTGTTATGCACAAAACAACTCAGTTGGTATTGCTTTTAGTGTTTTACCGCCATTCTATGATCGTTATATTAGACCCATTAAACAGTATATTAGACGAACAATACATTCAGACAGTGTGTGATAATGTTCATCCAGGAAGACGTCACATTTTGTGAACCCAGGAAGCATTGAAAATGTAATTAGGCTTGTATTGCAGATCGTCAGCAGGCCCAACGGTTTTAGACTATTTATGTATTGTTTATATGCAGGCTTGTGAGCGTTCAGCTTTTTTGTGTTCAGCGTTCCGTTCAGCGTTTAAAAAAATAGCGTTTCGTTCAATGTTTTTGCGTTCAACGTTCCGTTAGCGTTCAGCGTTCAAATATTTAAAAAAGTGACGACGTTTTTTTTTAAGAATCTCCAGAAAAAGTGATGACGTTTTTTTAAAGAATTTCCCAAAAAAGTAATGCGTAGTGAAGACGGTTTTTTTAAAGAATTTAAAAAAAGTAATGCGTAGTGAGGACGGTTTTTTTAAAGAATTTCAAAAAGTGATGCGTAGTGAGGACGTTTTTTAGAAAATAATTTTCAAAAAGTGATGACGTTTTTTTCGAAAAAAGTCCAAGAAATGTTTGGAAAAGTTGAACGCTGAACGCAAAACTCTTTTTTTGCGTTCAACGTTAAAAAAAATTGCGTTCCGTTCACAAGCCTGTTTATATGTTAAATCCAAGGCTTACTTACTCTGAGAAACTGAAAACAATTCAACATATTGAGAATAATGTCCGAGAAGTTATTACATAAATTCAGTCTGATCTAGTAAGGAGAGTCTATGAAAGTATGGAGCGCGGTACATGCGTACAAGCGGAAAAAGATAAATACCAGAGATCATATTAGAATTTTAAACAACTTGATGTATTATTTGTAGTAATATCAAATACGTGGATTTTAATTCTTATTTTCAGAGTTTTTTATTACCATGAAGTTTTATTACTCAATAATAAACATCCTTTGCTTATAAACTTTGTAAATTGATAGCATTAAAAATTGAGGATATATAATTACCGCCTCAACATATTTCAAAATCAATTAAATATATAGAGAAAATAAATGCTTATTGAACTCGACAAACATACAAACTCAAGACTCGATTGAAGCAAACTAAGTTTTGACTGTATCAGATGTACCACTGAGAATTGCCAATCTTAACAGAAGATTACTGCTGTTATCAAATGAAATAAGCATAGATATAGCAAAAACCAATCAAATTAAACAAATATTTACTCACGAAACCTTGAATACATCAATATTTAAATAGTCCCCATTCTTCAAGGAATGTTGAAAATGTAAGATATTAATATTCTTCATTAGAATGGAAAAAACCAAAAAAATTGTGGCCGGAAAAAATAATCAAACATTTTAAGTTTCTGAAATTGCCAACTCTTATTCAAATGTCATTAATTACTTTTTCAAAAACTTAAAAGCATCACTTTTTTCGATTTTAATGGGACCGTGGACATTATTCGCTAGATATAGAGTCCTTTTAGAGGCCTTTCATGTTCAGACGAACTTGAAACGACTACCATTCGTCAAAATATTTTTACACTTTATGACTTGAAGATAAACTCCATCTCCAAAAAGGAAAAGTTCGTGTTTCCTTTGCAGCGACCTGCTTCCATCATCTACCTCTTAATGCATGGTCTTATAACAACTAGAACGGCTGAATGATCCATTGTTGATTTTAGATAGCCATAAAAGGTATTTGGTCTTCCTTTCTCATGGCATAAGGTGATAATACACACTCTTGTGGGGTGAATGATAATAATGATAATACATTCACGTCACAGTTCCAGATCTCTGCTGTATTGCAGCGGGTCGTTCGCCCCTGTAAGGACTATAGAAAAAATTATTGCAGTGCTTCATTCCATCTCCATACGCGTATTTTTTTAATTATGAACTTGTGTTTAGTTTTAAAAAATAAAAATTTAATTCATCCCATAATATTTATTCAACATTTTCAGAGCTCAACCTTCCGGACAACTACGGTGCGAAAAATAAATTGTCAAAGAGCAATAAGTCCCGCTACAACGTTCTGGATGAGACAACTTCCCCCTCATCATCTCTTCCCGGAAGTCTCCTCTACAACGAAATAATCATCCATGAGACCCCCCTCCATGAGAACGAGGGCCAAGGAAAGAACTCCCGAAACAAGGACTACCATCAGTCCCTTGGAAAGAACAAACTGGAGACAGAACCCTTCCTCCTTGATTCATCAAGTCCGACTATAACTCCGACTGAAGCATTACTTAGCATTCTTCCCTTGCTACGACTCCTCTAAATATGCATTTAAGCAATCCCAATCGTTCTAAAGCATCCCAGAGTTCCCTTATATCCCAAAACATATTTCAAATAAGCAATACTTAAGCTTGATTGAAGCATAGCTCAACAATGTTGAGAGGAAATGAACATCTCCTTTTGAGATTCCTTTTCCTTTATACGAATATGAAAAATTATGTTTTAAATACCTAAGCTTATTTCAATAATAAGTCCCTACTACCTATTCACCTTTAGCTCTTGTATCCTAGTAATAATTGAAATATAATACAAGAACATTATCCAATGTTTTTACAGCAAGTTTTAGGGAGTGGAGGAGCAAAAAGGTATGGATATTGTTCAAATAATTTATATATTTTTTCGTAATAGAATACATACAACGATGTCTATTGCTCTATTCCATAGACCTTCTTGATAGGTCGATGATACATTCCTTGGTTTGATCCCTTGTTATGATCGAAAACGATATTGTTTTGTTTTTTATTTAAACTGTTGATTTTTGTAAAATTATGATATATGAATACCTACTATTGTTATTATCTAAACTCATTTTTTCCAGGAATTTATTCCAAGTCTGTATAGTTAATGACAGATAGCTTCCTTCATAGATTTAAGCATATCTACAAATATACTCACCCAATTATTTCCCGATTTTTTTAGCATGACGTTAATTAATGATCTGAAAATAAATCCACTCATCTCTTAACACATTTGCTTAATTATTATTACACAAATGACGTCTTTTGATGTCTTAACCCCCAGATATTTTGCCGTTTTGTGGCCTCAGGACATCGAGGATACTTTGGCAACAATTAGATGGTGTCATACATAGAATTCGGCTGCATACACAGTGAGCTCATCAATTGGACCAATTATGGCCTTCTGTCTATTAATTGACGTCACCTGAAATGAGGAGAAGACGGGGGAAGTCTGTAATCACCTATGCTGCATAGGTGATTACAGAGATTATAGCATGCATAATGCCTTCTGTTTCAATCAGTTCTTCAGAAGCTAACACTTCTTTACATTGTACTATCAAATCATGCTTTATTAAATTTATAAAAAAATATTTTTCGGGAAGTTTTCGGTTTTGAGCATGAAAGAATTAATCATATATTATCAAACGATCACGTTAGAATCTCATGTGTTTGTATTGTGGTTGAACTCAATTTGCAAGATTGCCGATATGTACTTTGGCAGAAAAACTTGTTTTTATATTCGAGGATGCGGAGTAGTAAATTTGTACACCTCAATGTAGAGTCCAATGTATTACAAGACAGCTGTTGGCAATTGGATGAAAAAGCGCCCAGGGAGACCCATTTCCTTCTTCAATTTTTAGGAACAAACTTTTGCGTGATTCAATGGCGCCATCTAACGTCCAGTTCTATAAAAGGTCACTTGTTCTCCCTCAATACAGCAACATTCAATAAACTTGAGTTTAACTCAGACGTGACAACATATGGTCTTAATGGTCCCCGATAGCTTTCGTGGACAGTAGAGTGGATCTTAAGGGTTCCTCAATCCCAGCAAAGAGGCTCCTTTTTCTATTCAGTAGGGCTAAAGACTCCACTCTCCGAAAAGCTTGGAGCGAATGGAATAAATTTTTGGAGGTGTCCCGGAAGGCTTCCTCCACGCGAGACTTTTCCTCTATAAGCTTTTTGAGAGAACTCAAGAAAGACGAACTTAATTCCTGGTTTTCGGCCTCTTTAAGAATCGCTTTTGCGTTGAGTGGGGAGCTCAGTAAATCTTTAGAAGACTCAACGGCCTGCCAGGTGGCCATCAATGTCTTGTCACCAACACAAATGTATAGCTACGCTATTAATAAAATAGGACATTAATACAGTAAAACTTAGTTAATGTCTTCTATTTTACTGCATAGCGTAGCTATCCATTTGTAATCGTACAAAGTTGTTTTACTTAAAATTGGAATTGCCCAATAAGCTATAAATAAAATTATTTCTTAAACTAAATGTTAAAAACTATATTTCTAAATATATATATATATATAAGGTAATAAATAATATACTATTTCAATATATTATCGGAAAGATGAACATACAGGTCCTAATAACGACCTGTAATGACAAAAGTAAAAATGATTAACGAAGAGGTACATTATAGAATCGGTGAAAAGCACTTGACTCCTCACTCCAAAAACCCTGTCGTATAATTTCTTGAATAGAACTCCCATAGCTCTTCTAAGTGCAACTGATGCAGATCTTAAGCTATGTGGCTTAAAAGCGTCAATATCTAGACCCGCAAGGACCATCATATCTTTAAGCCATCTACTCGCTGTCTGAGTAGAAATAGGCTTACAAATTCCTTTAATCGTAACAAACAAGTTGTTGAGAGAGCCCTTCATTTCTTTAGTCTTACTAATATATGTGATTACATGATCCACTGGATCCAGATACGGATCGTAAAATTTTGCTATATTCACGCCGCTTCTTAAGTGAGAGCGACTTGAATTCTTTTCAAGTCCTAGAAGTGGAATAAATAAAGATCCATCCCCATTAATTTTTATATTGTTTCCTAGTAGGGATAATGTGCTAGCTCTGGCGATACAAGCTAAGGCAACTAAAGCCAAAGTCTTTTTAGCCAACACATCATAATTAAGCTCCGAAGCCAGGCCAAGTTCTCGAAGCTTATCTAAGAGTACTTTAACGTCCCATGTATCATGATACTTAGGAAGAGGGGGGTTCAAATTAAAAGCACCCTTCATGTACCTAGACAAAAGTCTACAAGAGGTTAAATTTTCAGGTTTAAGTTGATTTTTAATTATGGCAGCTTTTGCCGTTGAAATTAAACTGAAAGAAGTTTTCGGGAGAGAGGCCAAATAATTCAAAACAAATTCCAAGGGAGCCTCAAACGGAGACACGTCAAATTTTTTACAATGGATAATAAAACTCTTAAACGCCGAGTTATATGATTTCTGAGTTGAAGGACGAATATCTGACAAAATAGTATCTATGGCTTCTTTTGATATGTTTAAATTTGTAAGTGAGCTCCTTAATTAACCACGCCATCAGTTCTCCCAGTTCTGGGAGCGAGGGGGGTCCAGGCATAGGAGAACTCTCCTCGCTGTCCCCAGGAGGAAAGAGTCCCTTGATAACGTTTTGGCCTGCAAGTACCACCTTGCTCCGGTCCAATTCGGCGTTATCAGAATGACTGGAGAGCAACGAGAGTCTTTTATTCGTTGCAACACCTTGGGCAGTAACGGAACCGGGGGGAAGAAGAACCCTTTTGGGACCCAATGTATAGAGAAGGCGTCTATTGCTAATGCCTGTGGATCCCTGATCCATGAAACGTATTTCGGACAAACGTGGAACTCTCTTGAGGCAAAATAATCTATTTCCGGATAGAACCACCGACACGTAATTCGATGAAGCTCTTTTTGGTTCAGACCGAACTCCCACGTCAATAGTGCTTCCCTCGAGAGGAAGTCTGCCAACGAATTCTCGTCTGACGGTATCCATACAAAGTTCGCCCAGATTCCTTTATCCAGAAGAATCTTCCATATTCGAATGGCAATGTCGTTCAGAAGACGCACCCTTGTCCCTCCCATCTTCAAAAGATAAAAAAGTGCAGTCGTATTATCTATGTGAAATAATACTTGTGAATCATGAAATTTTAACTAAACTTGGCCCATAGATGTCCAAATTTGCCCGAATAAGTTTGGATCAAATACTAGAATGCCAATTAAAATTGTGATGAATTATAAGATTTATAAGTATAATTGTGCAATTCCTTATTAAAATTAAAAAATCTGAAAGGAATGAAAATGAAAAAACGTCCTGACATATCTAATATTTCTTGTTGGTTTATTTCCAATACTTTAAATCATATAAAGTCTGTTCCATGATGATTTTGTTCTTTCTCTACCTCAATATAAGTATTAAAAAATCAGTCTCTTTGGGTAATTATTGTAATAGAAAACACATTTTTGACACAAATTTGCACTATTGCCGTACCAAAAAATATAATTAGAGCTTATTATTTTATACTTTATTGATTTGTGCATAAAGTCTCGCCTTATTTATTTTCTGGATTGTTCTTTGAGCTATTGAAGTAATGCCAAATCAGTTCTTAAAAGTTGTAATTGGTCTTCATTGCCATTTTTCCGTTTTTTGTTCCTTAAGGCTGGGAATTTAAACATCGTAAAAAGAAGTTATTTTTAAGTAAATTCATAAAGTGCCTTATGAAAAGTAGTTCCTTAAAAAGTCGTCATTGCCATTTTTCCGTTTTCTTTTGCTTAAGGATGGTATTGACATCACTCTCCATCTCTTGGATTATTAAAATTTGATGAGCGCAATGTTGTGTTATAAAAAGTTGTTATTTTCCACAAAACTAAAATTCGGGGGAGACAGGGATAGAAAAAAAATAAGTAATCATATAGAAAACGATTTTCTGGTAAACACTGATAAAACAAAACACGTCTTATTATCTTACAACATCCACAGAAAATTTGGTCAAAATCTATCATGGCATTTTAAAAATCGTCAAAAAACCGCTTTTGCGATAAAATAAGCATGGCGATGACGAATTTTCCGGGAGTTGACTGCCCCACCAGACACTCCCTAAGCTCTCAAAACTATTCATTGAAAATTTCATAAGGATCTAATGAACCGTTCAGGAGATAAAGGGAAACGAACGAACGAACAGAATTCTTTTTTATTAGTATAGATTAGCGTATGTTACCGGCGCTGCCCGGGATTTTCCACTTGACAATAGTCTGGAATGAAAAAAATCACACGAATAATTTTAGTGATGTCATCACATGTGACTTTCATATTAAAATTAGTCCTTAAAAAGTTGTCATCGGGTCTTCATTGCCATTTTTTTCTGTTTTGTATTCCTTACGTCTGGGAATTTAAACATCATAAAAAAAGAAATCACACAAACCATTTCAGTGAAATCATTGCATGTGACTTTTCATATTAAATCAGTTCCTTAAAAAGTTGTCATTGGGTCTTCATTGCCATTTTTCCGTTTTGTAGTCCTTACGGTTGGATATTTAACATCGCACAAAGAAGAATCACACGATAATTTTAGTGAAATTATCGCATATGACTTTTCATATTAAATTAGTTCCTTAAAATTTGTCATTGGGTCTTCATTGCCATTTTTTTTCCGTTTGGTACTCCTTAGCTGGGTATTTAATATCAAAAAAAGAAGTTATTTTTTAAGACATTTCACAGGATTCATAGCGTACCGAATATATGTATGGTATCGCTGAATACACAGGCCAACAAATTTTGGTCAATCTCTCTGATTGAATGAAATGTACATAGATACTAAAAATGAGACCTCCTGAATCCAAATCTGGCTTACTTTTTCTGTGGCACATCCAGATTTTTTTTATTTTGATTTTTTTGAAACGGTCACTTATGATGAGTACAATTTTAAATACGATTCTTCGTTAGTATATAAGTTTAAAAGAAATTAATAAAATAATATTTGTTCGTGAGTAATTACAAATAAACAATGGCCATTCAAATTATTTTCCTTCATTCAAAGTCCTGAATGATCTCAAACTGGTGAAAAAGTAGTCAAATGGTTATTTCAAAGTGATGCCTATAACTTCTTGGATTTTTTGAATTCTCAAAAGAGACCATATTCCTATAGTCCAAACCCTTGCAAATCATGTTAAATTAATTATTATTAGTTTTAATCATCTTTTAAACGAATATATTAGCAAATGAATAAAAATTAATAACGCTTTTAATTAACAATTTTTTTGCTAGTTTGGTGACATTTACAATAGTTGCGGGCTTTGAAATAAGACACTAGACATATTAAACATAGATA
>CP045893.1:2190173-2201248 GCA_013387185.1 Caligus rogercresseyi
TTGATTAAGGAGATCTTCTACAAATCTTGTAATTGCCACAAATTCTGCTTGAAATACTGATGCCTCTGTGTTCAGCGATAACATTGAGTGGGTAATGATATGTCACCCCTAGTAATTGCCCATCCAGAACCAGTCTACTTTTGTCATCTTTGAACCATCCGTGTAGATAATTGTATCGGGATTGGGGATTTCAAGGTTGTCCACCAAATGAATTGTCCCTTAATGAAGTCACTTTCATGGTTTGTGATGGCTTCCTCCAAATTTTGTCGCTAGAGAACCTATGTCCACGACGGTTGGAAGGATGCCAATACCATCCCAGGTGTTCCGCAAGAAAATGTCTTGGTTCTCATCTTGATTGTGTTGCTTGCGCTTGGACATATATATCTAGAGGAGTTATACCAGTACTGCTTCCATCCCTGCAGTCGGTGTTGAGCGAAGTGTATGGGTTATTGACAGAAGTGCTTTTTCTTTGAAATGAATTAGGATTTTAATACCGTTTTTCTTTGAAGTAATAGAATGTCCCCAAGTAAGGCACCCATATGTGATGACTGGTCTGACCATTGCTTCATATAGCCATAGGACTTTATCCGGAGTTAAGCCCCATTTTGGCCTATGATTGCCTTAGACATGTTCCATATACGAGCACACTTTGCTGCCTTTTCTTTGAGATGTTCTGTCCAGGTTAGTCCTTGATCAAAGGTTAAGCCTAGATATTTCATTCGTGGTGAATATTCAATTACTTTACCATCTATTTTTAAGCATGGGAAGTATTTAGACCGTAGTGTTGTATGCTTTAGAGAATACTATGGCGTTTGATTTGATTGGATTAAGGTAAGGCTATTTCTTCTTCCCACTCAACAACCGTGTTGATTGCCTTGCTGTTGCATTAGCAAGTGTGGTGGGATTTTTCCACTTACTAGTAATAAAATGTCGTCAGCATAACCAACAACACTTTGATTGCACCTTTTTTAAACTTCGCCAGTAGGGTGTCCATTATAGTGTTCCAGATAATGGGGATAGCACTCCTCCTGTGGGCTGCCACACGTTGGATTGACGATGACCTTTTCGCCTCTCAACTCGGCTTCAACTGTTCTTGTACTAAGAAGATTTTTATACCATAATCTGATACTCTCTGGAATTCTCAGTCTTTTCATTGCATAGTCCGCAGAGAGAAATCTTACGTTATCAAAAGCACTGTGCAGTCAAGACTGACCGCAAGAGTACATTCTTTTTGGAATATGGCTTTCTCTTTATGTCTGCGGCTTGTGATAGGGCGTTTCTGTTGATAGGCCTCTTGTGTAGGCGTGCTGTGAGTGAAGTATAGGGATGCTTTCATCAACCTTCCACTTCACAATTCTTTCAAGTCCTTTAAGGAGGAAGTTCGATAGGGTAATTGGTCTAAATGACTTTGCCAAGCTATAATCAGCCTACCAAGTTTTGGCAAAAATCTTACTTTCATTTCTCTCCAGCTTTTTGGAGTGTAGCCCGTGCTGACAATACTTTGTAAAGGTCCGTAATGTATTCCACTAGTCTACTACCAAGTTGTTGAAGTACAATAGGCTTGAGTCCGTCCGGCCCGGCGCTTTTGTATGGACTAAACGAATTAAAGGAATTCCTGACCCTGTTGCAATCAACAAAGTTGATGTCAAACTTATTTATTGTAAGGGGCTTTCATAGTTGACATTGAATCTACAGTTAGGAAAATGTGTCTCCATGAGTATTCTCAGGGATTCATCAGGTGACTGTGAATATCCAGTTTTTGTTGTGTAGAAGACCTATAGAATAATCTATCGTTTTTGACATCTAATTAGTTTGGCAATGTCCTTGTGCTTTCAGCGCTGGTGCAGAAGTTTTTCCAAGATTCTCTTTGTGGTGTTCTTAATGAGGCTCGGTATTCTTTCTAGTGTTTTGGTAATCTTCTCGAAAAGAGCTATGATGACGTTTGGCTCGAGCTTTCTAAGTTTTTGTCTCAAACTAGCAAGATTTTTAGTCCACCATGGCACTGATTTAGTATTAATCATTTTTTTTAGTGGACAGGCTATATCAAGCCCCTTATTTATTACTTTGATAAGCATCTCGGCGCATTGATCAATAGCATTGCGTCGGGAGATATTTTGGTAGTGTCATCATTTCTGTGTGGTGCCTAAAGGAGTTCCAGTCTGCTTTTCTAAAGTTTCTAGATAGTTCAGCACTTGGGTTATATTTTCCAAAGGTGAATAATATGTATCGATGGTCAGACATAGAGCCTAGGATCCACATGCCATCCTTGATTTCAAACTTTCTGAAGGCGTGTTGTTGGGTCATAATTGTGATATCAATGGTTGAGCTGGCACGTTGAGTGAGAAAAGTAGGCTCATTTCCCTCGTTCACAACGATAAGGTTGTTACCTCGAAGATATTTTCCAAAATTTCTCCCCTTACGTCAGTATCCTTACTACCCAAAGACGATTGTGAGAGTTGGAATCCATGGTAAGTAGAAGCGGTTTCTTGGCAATTCACAATGTTTTATAAGTTTTAATAGTGTCTCATTTTCAACAGCTAATAATGATTTAGATATGCTACACATATATACGTTAGTGATTCTCTATCTTGATACATATTGTGCATATATCTCTGTCAGAGAATTCGGGAACAAACCAGGCATTCAAGTGATTCGCCGGTGCGAATGCAGGCCCTGGTTTTGAACCCGGTTGACAATGAATCGTATATCCAATCAAGTTCAGCTTTTTGTTGAGTTTCTATAGATATATGGTTCGGTTATTAAGCGATCCCATATTTTCTTAATTTAAGCTCTGAGTAGCTGTTTTGGAGTGTTGCGTATTGATGTAAGCACAGCTAATCATTATTGTTTATTGTGGTGGTGTAGGTTTAAGAAGGACACTTGCTGCATCACAGAAGAACCTGTCTATTTTACCCTGTTTTTTATTACTGGTAAGTGCGTTTTGGAGTCTTTACGTTTGTTTGTCTGGAGTTTTTTGTCTTCGGGATTTTAACCACACTGTTGTCCCTATCAAATTTTCGCCTGTGTCTCAGAAGTCGCGCTATTGTTTTGGGCTAGGTTCTTTTGTGAATTCTTTACGTGGTGTTGCCCTTCTTTAGGATTTTTTCTCTGTCCCTTGTTTCTTTTCCTCTTCAGGATCCTGATGTTTGGTCATTAAGCGTATGTCTTTTCCTCCTAGTCTCTTCGTCTTGCTCCAAAAATCGGGCCATTTAGCATTACCGATTAAATATGACACGGAGTAGTTAATAATTATTTATGATACGCGTAGTTTACTCGATAAGACGGAGATAGGAATGAATAATAGAAGACAACCAATAGAAACAAAGGAAAAAGACGAATGATGACGTCACGCATACATGCTCGATGTTGAGAAGTTCGCGGGCGATCTCTCATATCCTTACATTAACGTAAGGACGGAAAACGAGTGTACGAAGAAGAGATCATTCAATTCAGTAAAAATATATGCTCATCTCTTTTAGGAATATATCGTCCTCTTTTATTAGAAAACTCAGGCTGAGGACCTGTTGGTCTCTTAAAGGACGATGACGGTGTATTTTGACGCACGAAACGGTCTCCTCCGATAAGTCGTATTCCTGGCACGATTGGACCCTGCTTTTTTCCTCAAAGAATCTGTGATGAGCTTTGAGAACTCCGTATTCACAATCCTGTGTTTGTGTCCCCGATAGCTTTCGTAGACAGTAGTGTGGATCTTAGGGGTTCCTCAACGCCAGAAAAGAGGCTCCTTTTCCTATTGAGCAGGGCTAGAGATTCCACTCTACGAAAAGCCTGGAGAGAATGAAATAAGTTTTTGGAGGTGTCCCGGAAGGCTTCCTCCACGCGAGACTTCTCATCTATTAGCTTCTTGAGGGAACTCAAGAAAGACGAACTTAATTCCAGGTTTTAGGCCTCTTTAAGAATAGCTTCTGCGTTGAGTGGGGAGCTCAGTAAATCCTTTTAGGACTCAACGGCCTGCCAAGTAGTCATCAAGGGTCTTGTCACTAATCGGACAGTCTTGTGCATGGTGTCCAGGAACGCAATGGAGCTGACCGAATCCAAACCCTTGAGCTCAGGATTTACCTCTTGGATTTTTAGAAGGTCCTCTGCTTCCTTGGAGACGCGGTATTCCTTCTCCAGGAATTCTTTGAGGTCCCTGTCTGTCATTCCCCTTTCCTCATGAAGAATATCATCCTTGAAGAAGGATAGGGTTTCCGGGAGAAAGGGTAGACGTTCGACCGGACGTCGATCGGTCGGAAACCAGAGGAACGGAAGATCGGTCCATCTCCTCCTTCGGGAGAGTAATGGGGACTTCGTCTGTGAGGTCTACGTAGGAGACCTCCGAAGGCGTCGGAGTAGTGGCTTCCAAAAGACGAGACGGGTTGGGTAACTGAGCAGCAAGCACATGGAGCTTTGCGTACTTGAAGAGCCCGTCTATCGTCTCGAATCTTCCTTCGCACTTCGGGCAGGGTAGAGATAGGGGGACAGCGTCCCCGAGATCCTCCAAATTTCTCAAGGTGCTCCAGGTTTTCCATTTTAAAATTTTCTTTCAGAAATATTTAACACTGATCAAAAATAAGTGTTCACTACTCAAGTGATAGAAACAGAAAGAATAACAGGGAATTTGGCGGTTTTTAGTTTTGAAAGCGGTGGCGCTAGTGTTGTTATTTTTCTGTTTCTAAATAGAGGTGTTTATGTAGTGATGCAGTAAAATTGTTGTTTTTTGTATCTCGGTATCAAAAAAGTATATACTATTCTAAGTTGGGAAACGTTGTAAAGTCCTATTTTTGACATACAAAATATTAAAGGATGTCCGAATATAAGATATTCAAAAAATCGTTCACAATCCTTAGTTTTTGTAATAAGGGATATAGTTTGGAGTATATGAATACAAGCGATGGAGAGCATTTTATTTCGTCCAATCGTCAATAGAAGGATAAGATACTTGAGATCCAGAATGACAAGTCCTTTAATGTCTATATCTCTTGTAACTCTTCTAGCTATTCATTCATGAAGAAACTCTTATATAGCTCACGAAAACGAATTTTTCAAGGAAAAACCTTCCCTCCGTTGTGTTATTTTCCAACACTTTTGAAATCTACCCATATTGCCACATCTTTCAATCGGTAGATTTATATGTAATATATCTTCTGATATTACTTCCTAATTACTATCAACTCTGGCGGTACTTTTTTTCTGCCGAATCTCTGCTCTAGAAATGGATTGTGCTCCATACTTACAAAATAAACAAGATACTCCTCCAGTCTTGAATTTTTTTGGTTCGTCCACTGAATTTCAATGTCACCATGAGCAGCTTATTTAAGGGAAATAGAAGTCGTGCTAAGCAATATGTTCCTCTGCAATATGTTGGATAAAGAACCGTCAATAATTGGACCAAATGGTTGGCATCTATATGTGACAAAGTAAACGTAAAGTTGATTTTAAGTGTTAATTTGAAGGAAAAGTAATAGTTGTAATTATTCTACAATAAAATACTCTTAAAATAAATAAAAAACCATTCATTTAAAAAAAAATACTCGTCGAGTTAAGAATAATTTTTTTATTTGCATTTATTTTATCGAGGATCATTTTTGACTCATTTTGTAGAAGTCTAGATATGGATATGGTGCACACAAAGAACTATGGTTTCATTAAACACCTTCCTTCAAAGCATGGAAATCTCTATGTTTGACTTGAACTTTAGAAAATTTGAAACGTTAAAACTAAAACTTTATGCGATATAAACACTAAACCACTGAATGCATCGAAAAAATAAATAATCAAAACGACTTTTGATTTAAATATATATATATATTCTTTCAAAATATTAATACTGAACAATTCGTCACAGATAATATAAAAAAATATTTCATTAATTTATATAATTTTATATCTATGTATATGTATATTAATAATATTGAAATGCACAAAGTTTTTATTATTATTATTTAGTTAGTTAACATATCGCTATATGTATCATTGTGTGCAGCGAAGATTTACAACCATACTTATTTTATTAATGTAAAAGCTCTGAGAAATAGAGAGAGACAATTTGAAGCAAAGACGGGATTCTGTTCTAAGATAATACAATTTTAGATATATGAGACGCTTGACGGTAGACTCTCTCGAGATGCAAATTGTGCATTCGACGACGACCCTGATCTTATTTAAATACATACACACATTCAATCATGCAAAAAAAAATATTTCAAATCAAGGTCTCAATATAGTCAAGGTAGTCAAGGGAGTCGAGAAAGGGAGATAAATAGTCAGTGATGTCATTGTAAAATAGAACAAAGTTATTAATTATATTTCTCTACGTTGTTTTTTCCTTTCTCTAAGCAACCAACTCATAGTATAACTGGATCCACAGTACAATTTACCAATTATTGGCAGCCATTTTGACGATTGCTTGTTTATTTAGTTATGTTTTATTTTCAAAAAATGAAAGATGAGCAGCCATTTATGTTATCTTTATTTATCAAACAATAACTAAGGATGCATAAGTGAGGTATTGAGTATTCAGTTATTACACTTTAGGTCGGTGCTTTATTCCTTTGAATACCTTGTTATGAATGATTCGGTTGCGCCTTGGGTTGGGGGTGTAATTAAAGTAGCTTTCCCCTATTGTAGTATGGCAGCACGAATATGAATAGAATGCTGGAAAAACATGTCACAAGTAAGAATATCCAAAAGAGGAAGAAATCAATTTGTTGAGCTAGCATTTTCCAGTCTTTTAGGATTTCCTGAATGAGTAAGTCGTCTCGCTGCTTGTCGCTCATGAAGTCCATTATCCGCTCTGCTCGGGTCTCCTCTCGAATTTGAGGCCTGATACAAGGTATTCAGCAGCACTACTACTGTTTCTAGCTGTCGTCATTGATGGATTACCCGAGTTAAGAATATGGGGTAGGCTCTTGACTGGTGGTAGGTTGAGTGAGGAATGCTTTGAGGATCGACACTGCTCAGGGAGGAGTTTCGTCGCGTCAAGTCGGGATGGGAGAGAGACTCTGTACTGCCGTGGACTTGATGCGCTTCAAGAGCCTCTTCATCCCTATCAGAAATACTGGATTCCTCTTTGATGTCCGCACTCGAGGAAACTGCAATAAGGGGGAAAATATGAATGAGTGAATAATTTGAAACCAATCCAGTCCGGGCTAATAGTTCAAAATTGAAGAAGTAAGAGGGTAGGGATCTGGGCAAATATTCATATATCGTTATGGATGTAAAATATATCAAGTTATACAGCAGAGTGTTCCATCAGGAATGCAATTTTTAAATTGTAAATTAAAAGTACTTAAAAATTCAAATCGTATTAAGGATACGCCATTTTGTTCATAAAGTAGGATTTTTATCATATATATAAAATTTGTATTGATTGTCCACCATCTTCAACCTGAACAAATATTTTTTAACTTGAGAAGAAATGGATTCATCCTGCAGTTTGGTAAACCACCTTTTCCTTCCACAGTACGATGATAATTTAGACTTCACTTGGGAAGAGCGGCGAAATCTTACCAGCCGATCCAGTTCACAAGAGTTCTTGATCTTTTCAATAAAACTGGTTCCATCCACAAGAAAAAAATAAAAAAAATCAAAAAGAGCAGAAGCAGTGATTCAGGATGTGAAGAGTCTCTTAGAACAAACCCCAGTTGTTCACTCAGTAAATTTCACCCACCAAAACAAAGTTGTGGAGGATCGTAAGACTTGATCTTTGATCCGTTATTATCATTTTCCTTCAGTTCAACCATTAACTGATGCCCACAAAGCGCAAAGAAGGCAGTTTTGTCAGTGGATTCTGCAGCAACCGTCCAAAATTGTCGTATAATCATTTGGACGGACGAGAAGTTCTTTGTCTCCATCAAAAACCACATCGAAAAAAACCACAGAGTATAGAAAAATAAAAATCTTCGAAACGAATAATAGAAATAAGTTAAGGTAATCTTCATTGTCATTATTAATGTCTTCGATTAATAGTGTTTCATACCTCAGATTGCTCCAGGACATAATTGGCTAAAGCTACGCCATTCTGCAAGTCGTTTTTTATTTTGGTGGATTCAAGACGGTGCATCACCACATTGCACAAGTGCAGCTTTAGCATTTCTAAATTAAAAGTTTCGAGGATAAGTCATCACTGGCCAGCTCACAGTCCAGATCTCAACCATTTGGAATTCCACTTCTGGGTTGCAGCCCAAACTCAATTTTATAAAAAACAGATTCCATTGACTCTTCATAAAATGTGTCCAAATCTGAGGGATATAGCCAGGAGACGATTAAAAACTCTTGCAATGAAGCGTTCGTCCATTCTGTCTTCAGTCTGGAGGAGGTCATTTCCAGCAAGGCTTCAGAAGATGTTGACCTTTACAAATAAATGTTTAATAATCATAAAATCTTCCTTTAAAATGTTGCATCTATGAGAAAATTTAAAGTATTTTAAGTACTTCTAATTTGCAATTTAAAAGATTACGGTTCTGATAGAACACACTGTATATTAGGGTTTGTCTTATTTTTCAAATGTTTGAAATGTTAGCAATTGTGGATTTTTGTTTCTTGGTGATAAAAGAAGACGACAACAAAGTTTGAACAAAATCGGTCAACATTACGAGGTCGCACAACGAGGTCAAAGTTTTAAAAATTTAGTAAAAATATAGTTTCCGCAAATTCTTCAAAATGGGGACGTTTACAGACTTCAATAATAATTATTAATTAGGGAGCTCGATAGCCGTGTGTGTTAAGGCGTGCCCAACTCTCAATGTTGGGGTGCAGGTTCGAATCCGAGAGGGGATGGTCATTTTTGGTCTACCCATTGATAAGATCCTAGGTTCGATAGACATATAATACTATAATGCTGATTTATATCCAACGGTATGCAATTCTATCAAACAATATAGGCCAAAAAAAAAACACTAACTGGCGTTACCAAATGGTAATCGTAATTCTCATATCAAAAGATCAATTTTGTGGGGCGAGTACGTATTTTGCTTATATCTCTGAAAGTATAGCGATTTTTAGAACACCAAACATATCAAATGAAAGCTTGGTTAACCAGCTTTAATATTTTGGGATACTAAATCATGTCAGTTTAATAAGTAGAGAGTTATATGTACATTTAAAAAAAGCCTATTTCGCGTACAAATGACGCATATAATGGATTATGTATGCGTCAGAGACAAAGTAAAATTTTGAGAGGATACCTTGACGCAAATCTAAGAAACAATTTGTTATTTATTTTTTTCATAATCGATTTCTTATAGGTCAATACAGGCTCTGAATCATATGATGTAAACTCAGATTGTACTGAATTCTGAACTGATAGAATGCAACCAAGGTCATTTTTGGATTTATCATCTAAAGTTTTACTAAACTTAAAAGTACTATTTTACTCTGAAGCGAACAAGGCATCTTCTACAGGCGAGGTGAAGTTAATTGATACAAAAAAGCTCTGAATAAGCTAACAATACTCACTCCTTTCTTGCTTTGTTTTTTACTGAAAACTTTGTTTTATTAAAAAACATCAAACATACGTCTGGTAGTAAATTAGATTTCCTTAAATTATAATAATTATTGAAGTCTGTAACGTCCACCATTTTGAAGAAATTGGCGGAAAACTATATTTTTACTAAATTTTTAAAACCTTGACCTCGTTGCGCGACCTCGTAATGTTGACCGATTTGTTCAAACTTTGTATGTCGTCTTCTTTTATCACCAAGAAACAGAAAATCTACAATGTTGCTAACATTTCGAAACATTTGAAAAATAAGAACAACCCTACGTACGAGGATGTTTCGGATAATGATGCGAATCGTTTATATCTTGCAAAATATTGCATCAATCTTCTAAATCATAGGCTTAAATTAAAGCTCAGACAAATTGGATGATTTCTTTATTATGTATCAAAACCGTTTAGAATTTGTTTTTTAAACAAAATCAAGGTTTTGTTTGTGTTATTTGTAACATTGGGTCAAATTTTCTCAAAAAAGAGAAATGTCGCGCATCCACAAGTTCGTCGAGGACCTCGCCAAGGCCAGGAAGACTCCCAAGGAGATCAAGACCATAGTCAGACACGGCCTTTGAGGTCAACAGCATCTCCCAAAGCCAATTCTACCGCATTTCAGCATTAGTTAAGGCACGGGAGGACTCTTCAGACAAGAGGAGCAAACGGGAGGAGAGGTCCGTACCGACGACTTTATTGAGGCTGTGAGGGTGTACGTGGAGGTGACCGTCGGGTGACAATCAAGTTCGAGACGTCGATCAACACCATTTTCCACGTCCTCCATGACGATCTTGGGCTCTCAATCAAGTCAGCAAGATAGATCCCCAAGAGCTCACAGAGGATCACAAAAGAAGAGAGTGAGGTGCGCACAAGCCTTCTTGAAACTCAATATTGTGCTTGTATGGGGTTTTGGACAAAAGTTGTGACGATGGATGAAACTTGTGTCTTTCTTCACTCCTGAGTCCAAACGAGGGTCATCTCAATGGCTCCCGAAGGGCTCCAACCCGCCCCTGAAGTTCAAGCGTCAAGAATCAAGGAAGAAACAGATGGTTCTCAGCTTCTTCGACAACTGCGGCGTGATCTTCCAGCACTATCTCCCGATGAGGACCTCCGTCACCGCGGCCGTGTTCAAGGGTGTCATGAACATGTTTTTAAAGAAATTCAAGGAGAAGCGACCTGAAATGGCCAAAAGAGACTGGTACTTCCACTTCGACAATGCTCCGTGCCACACGGCAAATAGCACGAAGGAGTTCTTAGCCAAGAAGGGGATCAAGGTCATCGATCATCCACCCTACTCTCCTGACCTTGCCCCCGCAGACTTCTTCTACTTCCCGTCATGAAGAAGATGCTCGAGGGCGTGGAGATCGTCGACAAGAGCGTCCAGAAGGAGTGACCCGGGTCGGGAGGGCCATCCCGGAAGACAGGTTCCGTGAGGCCTTCAGGAAGTGGGTTGAGAGGTGGGAGAAATGTATTCGAATCGGCGGAAGTCATGTGGAAAAGATTTGTTAAAGTTGTTTTCGTTATAATTGAAATTATATTTTATGATTAATTTTTTCCGCATATTTATCCGAAACAGCCTCGTATATTATTA
>CP045893.1:2201348-2240983 GCA_013387185.1 Caligus rogercresseyi
GGGATCAAGGTCATCGATCATCCCCCTACTCCCTGACCTTGCCCCCGCAGACTTCTTCTACTTCCCGTCATGAAGAAGATGCTCGAGGGCGTGGAGATCGTCGACAAGATCGTCCAGAAGGAGTGGACCCGGGTCGGGAGGGCCCATCCCGGAAGACCGGTTCCGTGAGGCTTCAGGAAAGTGGTTGAGAGGTGGGAGAAATGTATTCGAATCGGCGGAAGTCATATGAAAAGATTTGTTAAAGTTGTTTGTCGTTATAGTTGAAATTTACATTTTATGATTAAATTTTTTTCGCATATTTATCCGAAACAGCCTCGTATAATGTATATATTAATGATGATTTATTAAGTTATAACCATCAGAGCAATTAAGAATCAAGGATCCATTTAATTGCGATCAAATTAATGTCTTTGTTCGACTAGAGATACCTTTTATTGAAAGTTGTGAAAAAACCCAGTTACTATATATAGAAGTACATTTGTCACAATCACTTACCGTATGCGAGTGGAGACCTTGGAAATAGCTCCGTTTTTATTTTTAGAGGGCCGACCTTCAAGTTCAGGAGGCGAGTTTCGGGATCTCCAGGATCCTCATTGTCCTCTGTCTCTTCGTGGGCTTGAGTTCCCTCAGTTTTAAGGGTTGTAGAAAGCTTGCATTCTTAATGAGTAATCTCTCGTGAACACGGGACGCAGTATACTGGCCTTACTCTTTCGAAGAATGTACCTAGAAGAAGAGCCAAATGAAACTGTTGTCTAAGAATATAAATATATAATGATTTTTTGTCAATTATAATGGAATCAATACCTTTTGGTGTGACATAAGAGTACTATCAAAAGTACTCGAATCGAATGAATGATCCATAGTTTCAATCATAGAGATATCAAGACATAGAGACCTATTGGATTTTTCAGAGAAATACGTCATTGCGTCCAATATAAACAAATCTCTATGATCAGCTTTTAATGACGTAGTACTTTTTTTAATATTGGACACACAGGATACAGCTCTGAACGACGATGTTTCTCTGCTATTGAAGGGAATAAGCTCTCTATATATATGTCTATGTTCTGGACTTATTAATGTTCATAATATGCTATACTACGGAACTGTGTGAATTTAAAAAACTTATACCATCTGCTATGTTTCTTTGCAGAAGAATGTATCTAAACGGAGAATGAAGAGAAATATTGTTCCGAGTAATAAAACAATTAAATGTATGTAGATAATTTAATAACTATTCAATATTACATGTTAATACCTAATATCAAAGGGAATGGCTTCAGCCGTATTTCACGGATAATTTATTGGTTACTTAAGGTCGTCTTCTCTTTTTGAGACTGCCTATGACTGTATGAGCAGTCATAGTATATTTGTTTTCATATCTTTTGGTATCGTAACATTGAATAATGTGAAAATTTGTATTTGTACTTTTCTTGTGAAAAAAGGAAAATAGTTTGAACCAATGCTAGCCCATCAGCATTAGAGGTAAATGAAAATCCGAGTATGCACTAAGGCATATACTGATATTGGTCAACACATAGGTTATATTTGTATTAATTTCTAATCGATACTTTCATTAAAAATTACCTGAATCAATCTAATAAATATGTAAGGAGAATTTGGAGATGCAATACGGAACAAAGCATCAATAAAATATTTTCCAATATATCTAAACCTCAATGAAAAGATATACTTATTATTCCTCAATGTATTCTTATTCAATCGTTTCTTCTGTTTCCTTATATTGCTTGGGCCCATATTTTTGCATTGATATAGATATACATTTTGCAGTATTAAACCCTGAAATTCTAAGATATAAGTTGACCTACGTTTTAATACTCATCTATAAATAAAAAATGACTTCCAATTGGGAATTTCGTATTTTGTGTATAATATATCATTACTTACTTTTGTGCCCATACTGGAACGGTGTCACGTTGGGCCTCGGTAGAAAAATTTAGCACTATGACAGTCATAACAACCGAAACTGAGGTGATAGCCATTACTGTAGTCAAGTATATCCTAAACAAATATAAGATTAAAACATTTATAAAAAATTTATTTCAGAAGTGCTAGCTTTTAAAAAACTTTTTCAAAATTCCTTGTCGAGTTCAGAATAACTATAACAATTTTAAAATATCAATAGTCCTTTTTGTGCCACCAACCTCTTAAAATATTGAGAATTGTTGGCCTTTCATTTCGAAAAAATACAACATTGTTGGTACAAAAATCAAATAAAAATATATATTTAAACTATTTTTTTAATAAGACGGAGAACAAAGTTAACTGTTGACCGATAAAGTTCCCGCTGCGAATTATTCTTATGTTCACGGCAGTGCAAGAAACATATATTTACTCAAAATCCAGTGATTAAGAAATAAAGATATTAAAGACCATAAGTATGCCTTTCAATTCTATTGTAACCAATTCATGTTAAATATCTATATTATACATATATATGATGACTTATGTTGAACCATTTGATCTGAAGTTTTAAATAACGTAAAAAACTTGTGTCCATCTTCATAGCAGCTTTTTATTTTCTTCACATCAAAATTCCCAAAACATAAAGTGCTTAAAAAAGGGATAATCATGATGAGTTTCAGACTACCCACGTGGTGATTGACACCAGCTTCCTTCTTCATCCACTGGATGACGACTGTCTCAAAATCTCGCAGTGGGGGGCTGCACCCAACCTCTCATTGGGCTCAAAGATGAAGGGGAAATGACACTTCCATTACTCTCTACAACACCCAGGGTCATGATATTAGCAGGGAACTTTGATTTAATACGTGGGGCATCTCAAACCTCTCACTGGCTGTCCATCTGTCATTCTGGGTGTTGTACTTCCTGATCAGGTCCGAATTTTTTCGTGACTGAAGAAAACGATCAGTCACCATTCGACTTCAATTTGTTCAACTGCATTCCCTTTCATGGACTGGGTTGATGTGTCTTTTGTACAATTTGTAATTATTAAGGTTCAGGTCGTCCTTCATTGATCGCCTTATGGTCCTGTGGTTGACATTGCACTTCTTGGCAAGTGCAGTCATGGGGGTCCCGGGTGAGGCCTTGATGGATCTCTTCAAGCCAGCCAGGAAAGCGGGAGTGTGGATTTTGTCACTTCTAGGGACATGGACCCTCCTCTCGAACACCCCTTCCTCTTCCATCGCGTGATGACGTCGTAGACAATGGCCTTTGTGTATCCCAGTGTCTTGATGATATCCGCAGGTTTTGTTGCCCGTGCAGGCCATTCAATGATCGTCGGGCTTCTCTTTGATTTCATAATCCAAACTCAGTTTTACATTGATTATACTTGTTTGATAAAGGGGACGCAAATTTCAAATGAGATCCTTAACAACCTCGTATGACCTCTCAATCTCAAGTTATTAGTGTTTAAAATTTGTCCGAATTATTAGCCCAACGCTGTATATTCTCTATCTCTTTTCAAGACTTTTTGAACCTACTCATTTAAAATAGAATTTGAACTATTCAATTTAATCTATTTGTATTATTGCATTGCATTGAAATTAATCACACTTACCTATTAATGGAATTGACTCGGAGGTTTCAGGCATCTTCTCAGCTATTGCAAGCATGAATACTGAAAAGGCCAGAAGAACCTAGAAACAGAAAAAACGCATTATTATATAAAGTTATTGTGGAAGGTTTATTTAAAAATCGGAAAACTATTAGTCTATAACAGTTTTAAATATTGCTTATGTTCCAATTAGTTCCGAAATCAGAAACATTTTATAGATGATATATAAGGATATAACTTAATTACCTGTCAGTATTATAAGTATTAATTTAAAAAAATATTCTAACGATATATTATAACTTTACTTCTAAAGTATCTATTTAAACCCGAGATTGAAGATCGTAAAAAGAACACTTAGGACGGAATATTATGTAACGAATGATTTGGCTCTTTGACTCTAAATATAAATGACGGAATTCCAATTGGAGGATTTGGTAAAGGATATTAGATCACTATATTTATTTAAAAGCACCAATGTAACTATAGAAATCAATGATCTTCAAAATATCAAATAAATACCCCTTATTAAATATAATACTTTTGTGTAACATAAATGCTTATACTATATTCTACTTCGAAGCTTATAACGTTTGACAAAGATTCATATTAACGCAATAAATATTTTTTGACATACTTTATTGAAGTACTACGGGGCTATATGTTTTGGTTATCTGAGGTACATTATGGTTAATGTGAATATGTCTTATAGGAAAGTGGCTAAGATCGACCAATTACCGATTCCGCCATGGATTACGGAAGTTCGTACTTCCACGGTTCTTCCCTTTAATAAAGGAATAAAATTTACTCGCTAGTTTGTGATGAAACAGACCTTAAAGAATGTAAGAGAGGAGAGAGAAAATATTTTCTGTTTTTACAAACATTCCTCATAAAAAGTTTAACTTTGTACAAAGAATATGTTTTAAGTCACATGAGATGCTTTTTTCTTTTTCCCTTTCTCTACTCCTCCTTCTCCTTTTTTTCCCCCTCTCTTTAACCTTGAAGAGTAGGTAGTAAAATCAAACAAGATCTGATATTTTTTCATTCTGTCCCATCACTTGGCAAATAGTTTATTAGGTCCGTCTTGACCCAAGGATTCCATAGGTACCTTCAAAGTTCAATCTGACCATAAATGTGGGAGGAGATAGCGTGCGGACATACAGACGGACAGAGATTGGTGAATATTATATAGATTAACGAACATCTATATAAAACTAAGCTCAAACAATCAAACTTTGATAGCAAAGGAAAAAAGCAAAACCCAATGAATTATAATTTGACACAGATTTCTTAAAAGCTTCAGAAGTTTGAGTTCATATTATAATTTTAATCCACCTACAGTTTAAAACCCCTAATATAACAACTTCTTTTGTTTTTTTATTCTAGATGGTACATATTTCCAGCGAAAAATGTCAATAGAAAGTTCTCCAAAAAAAATAATAAGTAAGAAAATAAATATTTCAATAAAAGATAATTAGTCTAATTGAGTAAAAATACACATTATTTAACAAATGAGAATATTAATGATTGGAATATTATGATATTTATTGATTATTCATTTATTGAAGTGGCGTTTCGATGTCAATCATGCTTGAAATGTACACATACACCTGTCTCAAAAATGAATACTTACAAGAACTGACTCAGCAAATTCGAAGGAGGGATGTCCAAAAACTTTGTGACTGATATATATACACCCACATACACTTTAACATCTTTAACCTTTTTACATAAGAATCTAAAAAAAATGGCATTCAATAAGTCGTAATCTTTCAAGCAGATGTGACATTTGCCACTTCAAATCCCAACACACCCCATGGAATCCCTACGAACCTCTAGCTATATATAAATGAATCCCCCAAGGCGATAAACAGTTCACATTCAAGCCTTTAACAACAACTCAAAGCAATATGACCAATATATCCCATTGTAAGTGCTGATGAAACGTTTTCAAAGAATCGAATTCACATTTTCCCATTAATTTTAGGCACTATTCAACTGGCAGCCGCCATGATTGCTTTCACCCTCTTTGCGGAGGCCGGTCATCACCATGGCAGCCATAAGGGCCATCTCTCTATTATTCATCATAGCAGTCATGGACACCACGGCCATCATCACAGTTCTCATAAGAGCCATCACAGTCATGATGGGCATGGCTATGGAGGACATAAAGGTCATCATAGCCAAAAAATCCATCACAGTCATCATGGCCATCATGGACATCACAAAAGCCCCACAGTCACATAGTCATCACCACGGCCACCATGGGCACGGCCACAGTCACGGCCACGGTCATCACGATAGCCACCACGGACATCATGGACACCATGGTTATTAATTATAACATTATTTAAAGTATAAGTTGAAATATATGTATATTAATTATTTTTATAGATATTTATTTTATATCTTCTTACTCCATCATTTAAAAAATCTAACTTGCTATTAATAAGTAAAGGATTAACACATCGTTAAAATAATGATAAAAGTCTTGTTGGCCTAAAAAATATAAATCACACGTAATATTTCACTTTGGCTTGGCACATAACTCTTTAATGGGTCAACATTAAAGCTTTTTTTTTCGAAAAAGTTATTTCGAGGGAACGTCCTATAGAGATATTTCCAAACGTTTAGGTTCGCCAGAATAAAAGGACCAGCTTCACTTACCTTTCATTTATTTTATAGAAGAATTAGCTTTCCAAACGAGTATTTTAATAATTTTATTTTTATGAAAACATTAGTGGAGAAAAAATTGTTTTGCTGGATAGAAGAAAAAAAGAAGGGAGAGAAGTGAGGCAAAATACTCTCTCCCTTCTCTTTCTATCCAGGTAACACTAACAGCAGTTACCAAATGGTAATTGTATATTCTCATATCAGAAGATCAATTTTTTGGGGAGAGTACGTGCAAAAATGTATTTGCTTATATCTCTTAAGTATAGCGATTTTTAGAACACCAAACATATCAAATGAAAGCTTGGTTAACCAGCTTTAATATTTTGGTATACTAAATCATGTCAATTTAATAAGTAGAGAGTTATATGTACATTAAAAAAGCCTATCTCGCGTACAAAATGACGCATATAATGGATTATAAATGCGTCAGAGACAAAGTAAAATTTTGAGAGGATACCTTGACGCAAATCTAAGAAACACATTATTATTTATTTTTTCATAATCGATTTCTTATAGGTCAATACAGGCTCTGAATCATATGATGTAAACTCAGATTGTACTGAATTCTGAATTGATAGAATGCAACCAAGGTCATTTTTGGATTTATCATCTAAATTTTTACTAAACTTAAAAGTACTATTTTACTCTGAAGCGAACAAGTCATCTTCTACAGGCGAGTGAAGTTAATTGATACAAAAAAGCTATGAAATAAGCTAACAATACACACTCCATTTTTTTCTTTGTTTTTACTGAAAACTTTGTTTTATTAAAAACATCAAACATACGTCTGGTAGTAAATTAGATTTCCTTAAATTAATAATTATTATTGAAGTCTGTAACGTCCACCATTTTGAAGAAATTTGCGGAAACTAAATTTTTACTAAATTTTTAAAACTTTGACCTCGTTGCGCGACCTCGTAATGTTGACCGATTTTGTTCAAACTTTGTATGTCGTCTTCTTTTATCACCAAGAAACAGAAAATCCACAATGTTGCTAACATTTCAAACATTTGATAAATAAGAACAGCCCTAATATACTTTTAATGTATTACAAAATGAAGCCTAAACGAATAGAACCACAGTATGTTTTTAGATTAATTATGTATTAGGAATTGTCTTTTAAGTGTATTTGTGCCATTTTTATCCAACCTTTGTTTGCCGCACAGGCAAGGTCAGGTTCGATCTTGATTTTTAGTATGGCAAAAAAGTAAGGTTGATAATTCTTGAAGCTATTCTAACAATTATGTAAAGCTTCTTAGAATTGTCAAGCGCTTCAATCTTAAAGTGATTGCATGCATTCATAAAGTTTCAGAGTGATTTATAGGGCCACTGGATTTAAAAAGGTCAGAGCCACTTGAATTTTTATTGCATCAGAGTCGGTTCATCCAGCTAATTATTATGCCCACCAGTTCCTGTCTTCCTTTTCAGAACCCTCCCTGCTTGCTAAAAAAGGCCTTGACCGTCTAAACAAGGCGCCTTGAGCAGCCTTCCTTGTCCACGATAATTGGCACCGGGAAGTATAGCAATACTGATCCGTTGTGCCTATATAATTCCGGAGCAAGAGAAGATAGAGAGTAGCTGCTGAATACAAATTGCGTTTTCTTTTTCTCACTTTAAAATATTCCAAAATATTGAAATTTCTCTGATGCAGTTAAAGTTGAAGTGGCTCTGACTTTTTTTAATCCAGTGGCCTTATAAATCACGCTGAAACTTTATAAATGCATGCAATCACTTTATAATCAAATAGTCTTATAATAATTCTAAGAAGCTTACGTAATTGTTAGAACAAAAATATTTTTTTTAATTAAAAGCTATTCCCTATTTTTTTTAAATTGGTCTATGACGCATTTAGATCCCAATTAATGCGCCTCTTTATACACAAAATATGCGTTCTCAATATAAATATTAGAACCTATTTATTTCACATGATTCATTATGAAAAAAATATTACAACTGGGATTTGAAGCTTCATTTGATACGTTTGATGTTTACAAATTATATTACATTTTAAAGGAATAAGGTAATAATTTTTATTTAAAATAAATTACATATTTCCTCTTCGTTTAGGATAATATTTAATTGGTAATCCCTGCTACTTGTATAAAAAGAGAAGCAAGAGAGATAATTTATGAGAAGAATCATAAACTTCATGTATACAACTAAAAAAAAATGAGTGCGTTCCTTCCATCATTTTTGAATTTCCATGCCCCTCTATGTAAGTACTCTTTCTGCACTAAGGATTAAACTTGACTTCAAGACTATTGATCATCTCAGAATACTATCCTTGTTGTGCTAGGGGACTCACAACTTCCTGATGGATGGCTGTTGACTGAGTCGCTTGGACTAAATTCTCCAGCATGTACGATAACACTATGCAACAAAAAATGACTTTTGTCTTGCCAACGCAAAAAACAAATGAATCTAGTAATTTAGAGAATGGGGATTACAGATATATGATTATTAGTCGTGATATTTGTTTTTCTGGCCACAATTTAAATTTTAAAATTTTCATGTTTTAGGCCAATGGTACATACGGATCTATGATTTTCAGGGACAAGGCAGTAAATAACATTAATGCATTACCAATACAATTTCAAAGAAAGATCCAATAATCTATTGGTAAAGTATATTTCCAAAACTCTGATTATGTAATGAGATAATTGCATTATAGTCGTAAAAAATGGGACAAAACGCACACTTTCACGCTATGATAGATATATCACTCATGGACAATTTTTTCAGCTGCAAAGTTATATTTACATACGTTCCAGGCTTTAGAATAGCCATCGAGACCATTAAAACCATTAAAACGACTTTATTATCGAATAATTGAGCAAAAATCATTAGGCACCTATGCTCCTCATATCTATGATCATCGTTCTAAAGGTTTCGTGGATTGTTAAAATTTTCTTCGTTCCGTAACAAAAGGATTAATATCAATATATATATACATTTGCATGTATTCTACCTCAGTAAGTTACATGTCCTGAAAATTAAAACAATAAATTTCTATTAATGGGAAAATATAAATACAAAATATTCATATTGGAAAATTATATTCGAAATAAGTATTTAGTATAAGTATTTGATATTAATCCTTTTGTTACGGAACGAAGAAAATTTTAACAATCCACGAAACCTTTAGAACAAGGATCATAGATTTGAGGAGCATAAAGTTTTCGTGGATTGTTAAAATTTCTTCGTTCCGTAACAAAAGGATTAATATCAATATATATATACATTTGCATGTATTCTACCTCAGTAAGTTACATATCCTTAAATTAAGACAATAAATTTTTATTAATGGGAAAATATAAATACAAAAATTTCATTTTGAAAAATATATTCGAAATAAGTATTTAGAATAAGTATATTGATATTAATCCTTTTGTTACGGAACGAAGAAAATTAAACAATCCACGAAACCTCATAGCTATGATCATCGTTCTAAAGGTTTCGTGGATTGTTTAAATTGTTAAATAACTCAATCTGGAATCCATTTGGAACTGACAACCGTTAATCTTTAAGATAACCTTCATTTATATTGACTTCTTTGAATATATTGACAGACACAAAAAAACTCGAGTCATCCAATGTTAGAATACATGCGTGCGTATCGTTTTTTTCTGATTTGTTGGACCTTTAACTGTTTAGGCTTCGTAATTTTAGATTACTCGTGGATCTCGAAGAGTCCGATAAAGAAAGGATCATAGTTCATAATGCTGAAGACATACTGATCGCAAAGAGGCACACCTGGAAACTCATTCTATAGGGATAATATGTCAATAACATACAACGAAAGTTGATTTTCGAAACATTTTGCAAAACGAATATAAGGAATTGAGGTCGAGTCTTTGATCTCAGATGAAATTAAATGGATAATAATCTTAGCCATTGAAATATTTCCTTTTTTAGCCATTATGTTTGTTTTGTTTTTTTTGCAAAGTCAATCAATTCATAAAAATGAATATACATTTATTTATAATTTGTTTTGTTTGATTGATATATATATAACTAACAGATTTCTATGTTTTATTAATTTATTAAATTATTTTTATGTGAATGTAAATAATAGACGCATAGGAAATATTAAAAACTACTTAATGTGCAGAACTATTTACAAGTTCCATTTTCATTTTCCCTTTTTTACATATACCTCGTTGAGCACACTTTTAGGCTCTATATGAATGACCAGCGCCATCTCTGAGATCACGGTTAATAAACGCTTACATAGACCAAGAAGGGAGCTCCTGTTTTTTCAACGAAATATTATATGCTTTTGGAACCAATCTTACTTTGTAAACATGACTCTTCTGTTCTTGTTAAAGGACGTCATCCATGATAAATGACTAGAAACTTGTAACTATTCTCTTACAATATATATATATATATATATATATATATATATATATATATATATATATATATATTATATATATACAGGCACATTTTTATTTATTCCTAGGAACAAATAAGTTTAAAAAAGCTCATTTTCAAATAAGAAAAAGTGTTTATTCATTAGTAATACTAAACTCAAAGGAAGGGAAAAGTTACTTTTATACACTTTCTCTCTATCCAACATGACTAAATTAAGTTTGTATTCGAACACACTCACTCTACTCATTCAAAGGAACAAATTTTCAGAAAAATATTTCAAACATTTTTTATGCTAATGTTGTTATATCCCTCTTTACAGTAGATTGTGTTACGTAAAAATACTTTTTAAAAGCTTTGTGTTCGCATAATTTTGAAAGGAGTCTTTTTTGTGCCTTCCTTATATAAGATACTTTTTGTTGTTGTTGTTGCTTGGAATAGATGGTAGAAGCTCAAATTTGTTTAATTATAATTTTGTGTCAACTTGTGTCTCTATTAATACTAACATTGTTAAAATATGGGCACTATTTTAACTTATTAAACGACTTTTATATTTGAAAATACTTATCTTTGTAAATTTGACTATATAAGCATAAAACCTTTTCTTTTTGGAACTAAAGCATATTAAAAGATATAAAATGGGGGGTTTTCCCCCTAAAAATGATAATTTTAAAACTTATAAATATCTCGTTTTATTTTGAATGTACATACAAAAACTAATGTGGAATCCTTTATATCATGCCTACACACTGAACCAAATAATCTTAAAATAGCGCTTATATTGAGGACATGAGAGGCGGCGATCGGAAGGGCGAAAAAAAACAACATTTACACTATGATTATACATAACTTTTGGTCCGTTGAGGAAACCAACAAACGTTATCGATTTCGTTCAAACTTTCACACTCTCAAATATTGAGTAACTTCTTTATGTCTGTCAATATATTCAAATAATTACCTCCGCCGAAGGGAGGTATGTTTTCACTGGGCGTTGGTTTGTTGGTTGGTTTGTTGGTTAGTTGGTTTGTCAGCAGGATAACTCAAAAAGTACGAAACGGATTCGGATGAAACTTGTGGAGTTGTTGGAATGCCAAAAGAAACAAGTGATTAAATTTTGGCATCTCTGAGTGCGAATTAAGATGCAAAATGAGCTAAATACTAATAAATATTCAAGTTAGCCTACTCTGCCAATAGAGTCGCTGTGCTGTGAATCGGGTGCCGGGAGCGTCTTCCTCTCGAATTTCCGTCGAGGGGAACCCTCCCCCGTCCCTCTACGCCGCCCCACTCGTGAAAAATCCGCCTCGGAAGGTGCATAAGACCCCGTGACGGCGGAGGTTGCACTCTCTGAGTGTATACATGCCTATAGTTCAATATAAATTGAGGTACTTTTGGAAATATATTTTTCTCCCAGATGGACTACTTATTCCCAGGAATGAGATCATGACTTCCCTATGTACATGATACCTTTGGCTACGAACGACATTCAAATATCAAGGAGCTACAAAATGTAATCAGTGTCCATGACGATGAAGATGATTCGGAGGGTAAATGTTAAATTGAGATAATCAATCAAGAAGGTGTTGTTGCATTTGTGAGTACTTAAGTCGTATGTGTCTCAAAATAACGGAGAGTGATAGATGATAGCTTAACTATTGTACGTTTGTATTATTAATGGCCAAAAATAGGAGGTTTTCTACCATACATAAGAAGGAATAGGGTTGTTAGTATATATAAAATGTTAGCTTCTTAGTTTCTGTGTGATAAAAAGAGCGACGTTCAAAATATAAACAAAACTAGAGGCATATATACACTCAGAGAGTGCAAACCTCCGCCGTCACGGGGTCCTTATGAGCCTTCCGAGGCGGATTTTTCACGACTGGGGCGGCGTAGAGGGACGGGGGAGGGTTCCCCTAGACGGAAATTCCGAGAGGAAGACGCTCCCTGCACCTGATTTATCAGCACAGCGACATCTATTGGCAGAGTAGGCTAACTTGAAATATTTTTAGTATTTAGCTCATTTGCATCTTAATCTGCACTCATAGATGCCAAAATTTAATCCCCTGTTCCTTTTGGCACTTCTAACAACTCCACAAAGTTTAATCCGAATCCGTTCGGTGCTTTTTGAGTTATCCTGCTGACAAACCAACAAACAAACCAACGCCAGTGAAAAACAATACCTCCTTCGGCGGAGGTAATAAAATACGCAAAGATGTTGCTAAACGCAATCAAAGAAAGTTTATTAGTAACAAATTCGCAAATTTCTTTAAAATGGTGGACGAACCAGAATTTTATTACAATACAAATATAAAGAAAATACAAGTTAATAAAAGACATATTGCTGATGTTTTGCAGTAAACAAAGTTAAAAGCTAGTTTTCTTTTTAAAGACAATGCGAATAATATACTTTTAGCATATTCCATAGCTTCTTTATCTGTTAAATTTACTCTCCTGATTTTTGAGTTGAGAGGAAAATAGAGTTTATAAGTTTAGTAGAACTTCTTATGATAAGTTCAAAAATGATCTACATTGTATAATTAAATAATATTTTTTTGTTCGCTTGGTAACCACATCTACCTGTACAGAAAGAGAAACGAAGAATCATAAACGTCATAAATACAACAACAACCTGAAAAATGTGAGCGAGTTTTCTTTCTTCAGTATCTCCCAATGATCCTTGAATCCATACCCGTGTCAAAAAGCCTTAAATATATAAATATTTGTTTCATTTGTGACAAAATCATCTATCCCTTTTCATTGGATTTTTCTTCTACGATTCCTTACATTTAATTTATACATAATTATCGTTTCATTGAACAAAATAACTTTTCAAGAGCACTAAATGAATATATCGCTATGTTAATTATGTTTTTATTACGCATTTGCTCTGGTTTTATGTATTTATTTTATTTTATTTACATAATAAACGAACATGATTTTAAAAAATGAATATATCGCTATGAATGGTAAACATTAACTAAACTCAGGAAAAAGTTTAACACATAATAAGAGACGGATCAGACATCTTCCACATAAACTTTTTTAATTATGACGGAGTATATAAGATACAAAAGTATATTGAAAATGTACGAGAGGAGTTCATATAATTATTCGAAGTAACAGCATAGAAATAGTAATAATAATTGTATATCAGATGCAATGAGGCCCTGTAAGTATGTATAAAAGCTAATAAACTTTACTAACGCTCTTCATTAATCAACTGCAAATATATATATATATATATATATATATATATATATATATATATATATATATATATATATATATATATATATATATATATATATATATATATAGTATGTGTGTGTATGTATATATATACATAAATAATTTATATTTAATTTACTGTTAGAAAGGAATGAATTAATAACAGTGACTTCATTTAACATATGTGACAGTTAAATAAATCATACTCACAAAGGATTTAATTGCAAGCTGCTTCAATAACGAAAATCCAAAACAACCCTTCCCTGTTCTACGAATAGATACAGTCCCCTTGAGAATTATCGCATTAAAATCCATGATAAATACATACAGAACTGATTTACTGTCATGGAAAATCTTTCAGCTCGATTAGTAATCCCTTTATTATATTGCTTTGATGCAAATTATGGTAGGTAAAATTGAGTCCATCACAATAATAGATTAAAAGTTTTACTTTGACCTTTGTGTGATCCTTAGAGTCATTATTTCATTGTAATACAACAAAAAAATGTTATTGTTTATATCGGCAATATCCAACCAAATACAAAGATTGTAAACTAATTTAATGTAAGCACACAATGGTCAATGATACTATTGGATTATATAACTTTGAATATGAGGAAACGAAATGCATTTAAATAAATCAATGAAATGACCTCCCCGATGAATTTGTCGAACTTTCTTATTTGTCAAATAGAAAAAAGGTAAACAAAAACGGGTGCAATATTCGTAGTTTAATGCAAATGCAAAAACTCTCAATGTTGGGGGCGCGGGTTCAAATCCCGAGAGGGGATGGTCATTTTTGGTCTACCTCATTAATAAGATCCTAGGTTCGATAGACTACTTTTAATGCTATAATGCTTACTTATATCCTGAATATTATTTATATAAAAATAATAAATGCAAAAGCCAGTTTAATTCTACATTATAGCGGATGTTGATAAAACAGTGATATATATATATATATATATATATATATATATATATATATATATATTATATATAACTGATCTTTTGATATGAGAATATACGATTACCATTTGGTAACTGCTGTTAGTGTTGCTGGATAGAATGAAAAAAAAGAAGGGAGAGAAGTGAGGCAAAATTCCTCTCCCTTCTCTTTTCTCTTTCTATCCAGGTAACACTAACAGCAGTTACCAAATGGTAATCGTATATTCTCATATCAAAAGATCAATTTTTGGGGGAGAGAACGTGCAAAAATGTATTGCTTATATCTCTTAAAGTATAGCGATTTTTAGAACACCAAACATATCAAATGAAAGCTTGGTTAACCAGCTTTAATATTTTGGTATACTAAATCATGTCAATTTAATAAGTAGAGAGTTATATGTACATTAAAAAAGCCTATCTCGCGTACAAAATGACGCATATAATGGATTATAAATGCGTCAGAGACAAAGTAAAATTTTGAGAGGATACCTTGACGCAAATCTAAGAAACACATTATTTTTATTTTTTCATAATCGATTTCTTATAGGTCAATACAGGCTCTGAATCATATGATGTAAACTCAGATTGTACTGAATTCTGAATTGATAGAATGCAACCAAGGTCATTTTTGGATTTATCATCTAAAGTTTTACTAAACTTAAAAGTACTATTTTACTCTGAAGCGAACAAGTCATCTTCTACAGGCGAGTGAAGTTAATTGATACAAAAAAGCTATGAAATTGCTAACAATACACACTCCCTTTCTGCTTTGTTTTTACTGAAAATATTTTTTTATTAAAAAACATCAAACATACGTCTGGTAGTAAATTAGATTTGCTTAAATTAATAATTATTATTGAAGTCTGTAACGTCCACCATTTTGAAGAAACTTGCGGAAAAAACTATTTTTACTAAATTTTTAAAACTTTGACCTCGTTGCGTGACCTGTAATGTTGACCGATTTGTTCAAACTTTGTATGTCGTCTTCTTTTATCACCAAGAAATAGAAAATCCACAATGTTGCTAACATTTCAAACATTTGAAAAATAAGAAAACCCTAATATAACTATATATATATATATATATATAAATTTTTAGTAGCGCTAACCCATTAGTTTAAAGAGTGCATTATAATAAGCTTATTAATGTATAAAACTACAACTACTCCAGAAGACATATTTTTACTGTATAAATTTATCGCTTTCCGTAACAGTTATTGGTGCTTTAATTTAATTTTATATTCAGCGTAAAATAACTTGTTGGAAATGATCATATCCATTCAAATTAATGATTAATTCATTAATATAAATTAATAAATTAAATTAATTAATTAATATAAATAGTTCAAAATGAACGTGTAGGGGTAGTGAAAGGTACATACCGTACTCCAAGAGCGATTTTTCGCCAGAATCGGGGGAGGCAGAACACTAGGACAGTGAGCGTACTCATCATCATACATGGGAAAACGATGTTGTACCTGAAAATATAACAAAAAAAATTGTCATTTTTCGGTTCTAAGCTATGTGTCTAATTATTCTCACACCACAGTTATTTTTATTGCCTTGATTCAAATGATAAAAGTTATATTAACTGTTGGGTCATGTGTGGAGTGTGTGTGGGATTGGGCAGGGCTGTAAACATCTAATCAAAAAGAGACACTCGCGGTGCTTCAATAGCCACAATGTTAATCATTATTAGTGTTTTATTTCTTGTACCTATTTTGTATCCTTTTTATTTAAATATTCTACTTGAATGACTGATTACACAATGTAACAAAGATTTTGTTTGAGTTAATTTAATGGTTGTTTATCTTTTATTAGGTCCTAAGAATGAAGAAAAAGGTATATGTTTCATGTCGCTAATCGTTATTAAGAAAATACACCATTTTTGAAAAAATAACAAAAAAAATATATATGTACATGAGAAAATTTCAGAAAAATATACTTATATAGGTATATACATACATGATTAGACTGTGTATTGAAAACACAAAGATTTTCTGGTTTTTCTTCGGTGAAGAGACTGGGTTTCTCGGACCAAAGCCCAGACGTAGTCGCCCATCATGCGTTCATTATACTGTCCCTGGTAGCAGTTTTCAAATTCCATCATACCTTGGTGGAAGCGCTCTCCATGCTCTTTTGAGTAATCTCCATATTGGATTTAAAGAAATCCAATGGGAATGCATCATATGCAACTTCAGGGACATCCTGCAACCCATCCCTTGAAGGACTTCAGAAGATCGTCGCTATAGTTCGCGATAGTTTTTTCCTTGTTTTTACCCAAAAAGCCCTGAACAACTGCAACAAAACTTCACCAGGCACGTTTATCCGGTGCCAACAACTTTCCGGAGAATTCCGGATCCTGCATTAGCTTCGTGATTTGCGGCCCAACAAATACCCCTGCCTTAATTTTGGCCTCCGACAACCTCGGAAATACCGCTTCCAGATGCTTTAAGGCAGCGGACTTGTGATCTAGTGCCCTCACAAATTGCTTTATGAGTCCCAACTTGATGTGGAGGGGTGGCATCAGATCTTCTCCTGGCCAACCAGCGGTTGTCACTTGACGTTCATCTCGCCAATGACAAAGCCTGTTCTTGACGGCAAATCCTTCGTATCATAATTTTTTGCTTAGCTCGACTATCCCAGTAGCAGAGGAAACAGGGATATTTTGTGAAACCGCCTTGCAAACCTGTCAAGAGGTAATCATCTTGTAATCTCCAATCAATTCCCAATAGTGCTCTTCGTACTTACTAGGCGCAGCAGCTGTTTCACATTCTCATAGCCTCCTTCAGGTGAACAGAGTGGGCGATAGGGATGATTGGGTACTTGTTACCATTGTGCAACAGCACCGCCTTCAAGCTTCTGGTTGAGCTGTCCACGAACAGTCGCCAGTCGCTGGGATCATACAGTAATTCAATTTCTTCAAACAAGCCGTTGATGTTGTGACAATAACATAATTTCTCATCCAGTGTGAAATAGTGAGAGAATTTTTCATGACGTTGTCTTTGTTTTGTTACCCAACAGCTCTCGTCCAACAAGTTCCACTGTTTCAGCCTGGATGTCAATAATTCTGATTTTGATTTGGGGAGTCCAAGATCCCTGATAAGATCATTGAGCTCTGCTTGGTTAAGAAAATGCGTAATAGCCTGGGTATAATCTGCAACAAAGAGATGGAGATTCTAAAGAAGAAGCTGATTCAGGCCTGGGCCTCTTTGTCTGAGGAAGAGATTCCTGCCTGTGTTGCCTCCACCGTGAGGAGGTTCAAAGCTGTAGTGAAGTCCAAAGGAGGATATGTGGAAATTTATTGAAATACATTTTGTAAATACACATTGTACTACATTTTTGTTTTGAAAATATTTGTGTAAAATTTAATACAAAGATTGTTGTTTGTAATATGTGAGTCTCAATTTAAGTGAATCACCCTGTATAACCCAATATGAAAAGGAACTAAGCATAAGAAGGTAATATTTATCGATAGTTAAAAAATAATAGTTTTACGGCTGTCAAGGGTTTGATACTAATTGGTAATATTAGGCTGTTCCATAAATAATGAAGTCGACCAATTAAAACTCAAAATTTCATCAGATCAACAAAAAAACTTCAATCAGTAACATAATCCCCTCCGACTGCAATGACGTCGTGGCAGTGTCCTCGGAGCTTCCTGAGTTGGTCGTAGAGCTCGTCTTCACTGACCCTCCTTATCGCCCGCTGAACGGCGAGTGTAGCCTCCTCATGGCCCCCAAAATCGTCCTCCCGGAGCAGGTGCTTCAACTTCCGGAACAGGAACCTGTCACACAGGTTCAGGTCGGGTGAGTAGGGTGACTGTTTCACGGTTCCACGTCCCTCCGGGTCAGGAACTCCCTGATATCGGTGGCAGTGTGCGGACGTGCATTGTCCACAGGAGGAGACAATCTTTCAGCCGCATCTTGTCCTTTTCCAGGCTGAGAAAGCGCTTCCAGTCGTCCTAAGGTACTTTATCATGGTGTTCCGGTGGCTGTGGTCCCGGAAGGTAGTGCAGTGATCGATACCCGCCTCGGCTTGCAGGTGAACCCCATCAGAATTGTCGTCTTCCCCGCTGTCTGTTTCACAAGAGGGGTTGAAACCGGGTCCCGTGGGCTCCGCCGAATCCCAATAGAACCAGAACTCGTCCTGGACTAACAGTGAGACCCAGAAAGTCGTCCCCGTGGTCCTGGAACAGCTCCAGGAGGTCCTGACAGCACTTCACTCGCTGCATCTTGTTGGCTTCAGAAAGCTGGTGAGAGACGAGCACGCTGAGGAGGTTTCGGAGCCTTAGATCCTCTGTCAGAAGCCTGAAAACAGTTGTAGATGGTAGGGACACCTCTGCGGCAACTTGTCGAGTAGTCATCCGGGGGTTATCCTCGACCAGGCGCTTCACACGGGCAACATTCTCTCTGTCCTCGTCTCCCGAGGACGTCCAGGACGGGTCTTCTTCTCCAGGGCAAAAACACCTTATCGAACTCATGTGCCATCTCTTGGAGGGTGGAGAGGCCAGGCAGGAGTCAAGAAAGGTAGAGACAGGTCCCCGTGGATCTCGTTGACTGTCCTGGCGAACTTGATCCGGATCAAGAAGTAAGAGCGAAAGTCGGGTGTCTCCATTTTCAGCGGTGAGTAGAATAATGATACAAATGATGCGATTACTCACCTTATATACTAACCTGAGTGGCGTCATACAGTCTGTTCCCATGCAAAAATATGCGATAAGAACGCTCCCGTTGAAATTTTGAGATAGCGTGTAAGCTTTCGAGATAGCTAACCTACCTCATTATTTATGGGTACAACCTAATATGGAGTAATATTTAACCAATTATATCAAGGCTCAACTCAGAGGACTCATTAATGCTCATAAGAGCTTTGAAACAAAAATTTAAATTGAAAGTATTTAGTCGAATAAAATAATCATCCCCTTTTTATTTATTCAAATCTTTATATGTGTATGCTATGGTATTGTATAATTGTTGTCCATTTAAAGTTCAAGTTTCTTTCTTTTTTTCAAACAATAACCCTAATCTTTTTGTCTGCAAAGTTTTTGTTCTTTATTACCTTATATAAACAACTTTATGATTTTTATAGTAGCTGTATCATAAATCAAATTCAAGATACTTGAAGAGCTCTCTGCTCTTTTACTTTTACACTGAAAAAATAAAAACATTATTTCCTCATTCCTGTAGCATGCAGAGATATCCATTAGATTCTTCACACGAAAATTGTATTTCAGAAGCATTCAAATACAAGAATAAACATGTTATTGCAGGGTAAAAATTTTCAATCACACTCCCCCCAAAAAAGAAAAAGGCATGCACCGACTTTGTATGTTCCTTATTATATAGATGGCTTCTACAAGAAAATAAGAAATAAAAGTCTTTCATTAGGAAAAATCCCATTGGGATTCCTCCGAATAGACGATCTCTGACAAGCTTCTGAATGACTATAAATAAGCATAGAGCTTTAAAAACGGTGAGTATATTTCTTCAATACAGAGTAATATTTCTAGAATCGATCAGCTCTCAATGGATTCCCAGAACAAGCTATGAAACTCGGTCTCTTTGCTTCCTCTGCTCCTTTTCTTATATAAAAAGATATATCAAACAGACGTTTCTTTCTCTTTCCTCAAAGTGACTTTGTATATAAATTATTAGCAATAGTAAAGTTTGAGATCAAATTATTGTTATGAAAGTTTGCGTTGAAGATATTTATCATTTCGCCATATAAACAAAGATCTCAACGTTCCCAGAGAGAAAGAAAAGAGTAGATAAGGAGTATTGTTGGAGGTCTTTTTTAATGGCGAAGGTCTGCCACAATAAAGAAATCCAGCGTTACCAGATAGAAACGAAGGGATCTGTTCACTGTCATAAAAACAATGTAGAAATTCCTCTTATGTTTCAATGTTTTGATCTTTGTTAAATATGGCTACGGATATCACAACGCAACCTTTCAAAACACGAATGGGATCCTTCTCCTTTTTAAATTAAAAGGATTTGTGTTACATATTTCTTTGATTTACCCCATTTACTCATCCCAGTATAAACATACTTTTTATGTTTGTTTTGAGCCTACTTCCTCGACAGCTGACAGACTCCCTCTATAAGCTCTCTCTATATCCTTAAATCTATGTTTTATGAACTTTCTCGCAAACTCTTTAATAAGCATTGATGATTCATATTCCTCATAGATGCTTTGATTATGATCTCTTTGCGGAGGAATATTTATTTATAAGTAATAATAGGTAATATTGGAGGAGTTCATTCGTGGGATTTGTAAAATGGCATGGACCATAAAAAGACAACTTGTGTTCATAAGCTAATATTCCTATCCCTACTTTGATGTTCACGCCTTAGGGACACGAAAGAAAGTGATGCCTTACTTCATATTTCTTACCACTTTTTATAACTATTCACGCACATTTCAACCTCTCACTGGTATAGTATTCCATTCCCTACAATATATATATATATATACAGGAGTGTTTTAGTGAGGTTGTAAACTCACGAAAAATTCGTCATTGCCAAAACGTTTTTGTCGATTTTTAAAATTGACAAGTTAGATTTTTACCAAATTTCTGTGGATGGGTCTGAGATCAGTAAGACGTGCTTTTGTTTTATTGGGTGTTTACCGAAAAATTCGTTTTCCATAGGATTACTTAAAACTTAGTTTTTTCTGTCCCTGTTTCCCTCCAATTTTAGTTTTTGGAAAATAACAACTTTTTCTAATACAACATAGCGCTATTCAAATTTTTAATAATGCCTAGAGATGGAGAGTCATGTCAATCACTCTCAACTTTTTCTTGATAAAGATATGAAGTCGAACTCTCTCATAGCTTTTTGCTGTTTTCACCCATCAACGGAGATCAAACAAATAATCTGATATTCAGCGCTACCATACATATCTTCCCTATGAAGTTACTTAAAAAATGCTTCTATTTAAGATGTTTAAATACACAGCCTTAAGGAAAATGGCAATGAAGACTCAATAACAACTTTTTAAGGAAAGTCTTATGCGATGACATCAAAGAAACTATCGTGTGATTTTTTCCATCCCAGACTATTGTCAAGTTGGAAAATCCCTGGCAACGCCGGATAACATTTGCTATAGTTATTATATTATCATTAAGGCTATAACTTTCAATTTGTTAAGTTTTTTCTTTTGCTGTTTTCCTCCCATCAAGAAACCCAACCAATACTATGATAATTAGCGTTAACATACTTATCTTCTTTGTTCTCTATAAAATGACTTAAAAATAAATTCTTTTTATGATGTTTATATACCCAGCCTTCAGAATAAGAAATGTAAGAAACGCAATGAAGAAGCAAGGAGGCTTTTTAAGGAACTACTTTTAATATGAGAAATAATACAGTAACATACGTATATTCTCTATGACAACATATGAAGTCTCACTTTCATTTTAGATCTATCTAACGCTGTCCTTCTCCAATCAATAGTGACCATACAAATACCTCAATATTCAGCACTATCATACTGGATTTCGGTACTCTTTTAGATGACTTAAAAAGTGCTTCTTTTTACGATGTATAAATATCCATCCTTAAGTAATAGAAAAAGGAATAATTACACTGAAGACCCAATGATGTGTTTTTAAGGAATTGATTTTAATATGAAAAATTGTATGCAATGATATCACTAAAATTATTCGTATGAATTTTTTCTATTCCAAAGGCTATTTTCAGTTGGACAATCCCGGGCAGCGCCGGGTAACATCCGATTATATATATATATATTGAAATAAAGTATTCGTAAAGTATTAAATATTTGTGCTAAAAGGCAACAAAAAGCAAATAATGTTTGAAAATAAGCCAAACGGAATTTTTTTTCATTTTTTAAATTAATTAAAAATTACATATGCTTGGGATGAAGTTTTAAAATGTTTCGTCGCCCATTTCTTTACAAGTTTAGAAAAAAACAGAGCCAAAAAATATAAATTTTAAAAGCCGTAATAAATCATTTGAATAAAATCCATTAGAAAATTTACGAAGCTAAGCCTACGCGTTGGCCTGCATGGGTTAACGTGCTGATTTATAATTAAAAAACTTACATTATGAAACCAATGTGAATTATAATTGGTATAATGTAGGATATACAAATCGGCTTTCTTTCTGTATATATTGTTGTAAATTTTAATATTCCTGCACTGCTTCGAAAACGGATAGGCTAGCTCACATTTTTCATTATAAAAAGTTTTATGATTTATATGTCTATAAAATGCATCTCCTTGTCTATGGATACAATAAAAATTAACTATCTTGATAAGAGAAACTATGTATATGTACATAATGCAAAGGGGGAGGGGATTGATTGCTTGAGGAGGAATACAATATATTGTCACAATGATCAAAATAAAATCATCGTACATATATATAGTCATTCATTAAATTATGTCATGGCTTGTTTTGGTCCACAAAAAAATACTGTAGGTTATGTAGACAAAATACAATAAAATTAAAGGAAAAATAAGTTAACTAACGAAATACTTAAATTCGTCAGCTGTCGGAGGATGGAAGACCAAAAAAACATATATAATAAATCAGAATCAGATATGAATTTATAACATTTTCCAATTAAAACAATACAAGTAAGCAAGCCGTGACTCAAAATAAAAAGCTGGGAAAATAGGAAATATAATATAAGTCAAATTGGAAGGTATAGCCATAGATAAAAAGTATAAAGAACTTATTCTCTTCAATAACGGAGAATTATTTTGAGAATCAGTCACTGGTGATGAAGGCACGTAACAAGCTCATAAATAATCTTTATGAATGAAAGTTTTTTGGGATTTAGTTTCAGCGTATGGAGAATATATAAAGGTGTGTCAACAACGAACTCTGGCGTTAGCTGACTCAGCTGTTGTTTTCAACAATGACGTCATCCTCATTGTTGAAATTTGCATATTATTATTCATTCATTTAAAAAGGATTATTTAAAAGGAACCATTCATTGCTATCAATTATTGAAAAATGCCTCCTCGACGGAGGATGTGCACTCCATGGGCGCCATTCACCGTTTTTTTTCAAACCGACACGATTCTTTAATTTCATGAAGCCATTTATAAAAAAAGTTATATTACAATATAAACTAAGACTAATAGTAAAATATAGCAGATTTTATATCAAGTAAAATAAAAAGTCTATCAAATTATTAAGATGTGATAAATAAGAAAATAGTTAACTTTAAACTTAAAAAAAAAAAAGTCTTAAATGATATGTAAAGACAAAAAATCATTAAGCGGATGATTGTCATAGATCTATGAGGGTCGGTCCTGCTTGAATATATTGATCAAGTTTGGAGTTTTGCGATACACATGGAGGCTATCCCATGGGCATTGGATTCGGGGAACATCCCATATAATTTTTCCTCTGGAGAACTTTTTCTTCCAAGGACCTCCTCAAAACCTCGTCTTTCAAATCCAAATCTTCTTAAGCCGAGAGCAGTCTCTGAAGATGTTGTATAATATTTCAATATACAACTCGCATATTTCTCCATCGGCAGCAAAATACAGTCCAAATGAGACTCTGTATTTAGTTAAACTTGTTTCGAAGTCCGTAAGAGATCAAAGATTGACGTCACTATGTATTAATGTTTATTTTGAGGTTGCGTGACAAATTTTAAAGTTCCAATTGCAAAGCTACCACTGTAAAAATAAGAGAAAGAAAAGAAGACATAAAGAGGCTTTCATCATTTTAGGGTGCTATTTATCGGCAGCTTATTCAATGAGAAGAATATTAAAGGAAGAACTTAAGGCAAAGGTCAAGTTACCTTGTGTAGTTAACTTGGTTGATAAAAAAGGAGCTGAGTTTACTGTAAATGTTGAATCCAGACAACTTATGAAGGAGATAAATGTCCCCCTGCATTTTGATGTGAGAGTGCCTGAGATAAAAGGAGTCATTTCTCATGAAACAGTACGACATTGCTTAAGTCTCTTCACAAAAGTAGAATCGGTCGAGCGCTTAAAAAAGCGTTCTAATGTACAGTTAGAGGCCCAAAATAATAAATGTATTCAACACTGGCCAGAAGAAATCCGCAATAGGATAAGTATACAAACACCTCATGCTATTGCTAAAGTTATTGGGAATACAAATAACCTCCCCAGTTACCTACCCATCGATCAAGAAATTAGACCTTTATACTTCTCTGGAAGACCAAAACAGTGTGGAAGATGCTACCATTTTGGCCACCTAACAAATGAATGTATCAACAGATCAAAATCTCCATCTGAATACCGTAGGTGGTTGCTAAGAAGAATGGCAAGGAGAGATGCGGAAGGAAATACAATTCCCTTGACAATGGATTTCGATATTAATGAAAAAGTTTTTGATGGAAAGCTCAGTGTTGCTTCTCAGGAAATTTCGGAGAAATTATCTATCACTGATAGCGTAAAGCAGGTCGAGGACGTCACAAAGGAAGTGGAAGAGGAGTCTGTTGGACGGAAAGGATTCGAAGAGGAAGAAGAGCTGATGGATGAAGGGGATTCCGGAAAAGAAGAAGATCCAAAGAAACTGGCAATAACAAGTCAAAACTCTAAGAAGCAGCCAAAGCGTAAATCGAGTGTGCCATCTCAGAAATTTAATGATAATGAAGGCAATGGCCAGACGAAGAAGACTAAAGGGCCCTTAGGGTCATCTTTTGAGGTTTCAAATCTCGAAAAAAGGAAATTATAACATGGCACCTCAACTTCGTATATTACAAATTAATCTTCACCATTCCAAAGCTGCCGAAGCCGAACTGCGTCTTCGTGACCTCAATTATGATATTGCTCTAATTCAGGAGCCTTTACTTAGACATAACTCAAATTACCTCTTTTCGAATAGTCCGACTAAAGTCGTGGTTGGACAGCCTGGTGGAAGAGCATGTATAAGAGTGGACAAACAAGTCCCTTTCTGGGAAGTAAATGAATTCTCAGATAAAGATATAACGACAGTCCTCATTCAACATACATGTGTCACACAATATGGCGAAAAGACTAAAATTAAGAATCTAAATGTATACTACTGCTCAGCGTATTTTGATATCAACGTCGAAATTTCTGCTCAAATGAAATTCCTTGACTTGCTTGGTTTTTGTATGAGTGAAAACAAACCATTGGTTATTGGATGTGATTCAAACGCACATAGTCCACTTTGGGGATCACCTAACTCAAATGGTCGGGGTGGAGTTCTTGAAGAGATAATTGAGCAGTTTAATATGAGTGTTCAAAACATTGGAAATATACCAACATTCAATACCCAACGAGGTTCGAGCCATATTGATATAACTTTGACTAACCGCTCATTTAATCAGCGTTTGCAAATTTTTGATTGGCAAGTTGATGCAGAATATTCATATAGTGACCATTCTTATATTAAATACTCCATTGGTTGCTACGAGCCAATTATAAAACAGTACCGTAATCTTATAAAAGCTGACTGGCCGAAATTCACTTTTGAGTTGAAGAAGGAATTAAAAAACCTACCTTGTCCATTAACTAGTAACCTTGAAGTCTCTTCTCAGGCTTGGACGACAACTGTTCAGAAAATACTGGATATTGTAGCTCCTTTAAAACCAGCACGAAGAACAAGACCAGTTCCTTGGTGGAATGAGAAACTTGAGTCACTCAGAGCGCACGTACAAAATATTTTACGCCGTGTTCGCCGAGGCAAAGGAGGTCAACGTCTTCGAGACGCACTTGGAAAGAAGACTCGTGAGTATAATATACTCCTCAATAAGTCTAAAAGAATTAGTTGGCGAGAATACTGTAGTAGATATAACACCTCTGGAGACGTGTCAAAGATTGTTCGATCACTTGGACAAGATAAAACTGCATCAATCGGCCTTCTCTGCGATGCTAATGGAAAATCAGCTGAAACCCCTGAAGCTTCTATAGAAAACCTTCTAGCACATCACTTTCCTGGAGGAGAACTGGATCCCAGTACTGATGTAGTTCGTGATGCATGGTCTACCGTTCCTATTGATAAGTATGATGATTTGGGAGGAATAATAACTATTGAAAAATTGAAGCTTTCAGTTCAATCTTTTCACAGTTTCAAGTCTGCGGGTCTAGATGATATATCCCCATGTACTCTTAAGTTTCTGCCAATTGAAATGTTGGAATATCTTCGTATTCTTTTTGTCCGATCTTTACGTTTAAATGAAATTCCTCTCATATGGCGAAAAATGAAAGTGATTTTTGTTCCGAAGCCAGGGAAAGAATCATATGAAAGCCCAAAATCTTTTCGTCCAATTACACTATCAAGTTGCGTGCTTAAAACACTGGAAAGGCTTTTACAATGGCACCTTCAAGAAACTCTACCCCCTCAGCTATATCAACAACATGCTTTCACTATCGGTCGATCCACTGACACGGCTTTAGTTGAGATGGCCAATCTTCTAGAGAAGGCTGTATATAATAAAGAATATGCTCTAGCTGTCAGTCTGGACTGTAGTGGAGCTTTTGATAACATTTCCTTCGAAGGAGCCCAAACAGGACTTCAGGCCATGGGAGTGAACCCTCACATCACTTCTTGGTATGATAATATACTTAGGGGTAGAATAGTGGAAACCACCATACAATCGATCTCCAGGATAGTTCGTCCAACTCGGGGAAGTTCGCAGGGTGGAGTACTTTCTCCAATAATATGGAATGTAACAATCAACGACCTCTTATTAAAGTTCAGAAATAGTGAAATAAAGATTATTTGCTATGCTGATGACATTATTCTAATTGTTAATGGTCTAGACCTTAAAAAGATGGCACAGAGCATGAATCAAGCCCTCGCAGTCGTTGAAGATTGGGGAGGATCAAATGGTCTCAAATTTAACCCTTCAAAGACGGTGGCAACTGTTTTCACCCGCAAAACCAAACATGCCATCGCACCATGGCCATGTCTTCATATGGCAGGCCAAGATATACCATACTCCCAAGAGATGAAATATCTAGGAGTGATATTTGACTCCAAGCTTAGGTTTCATTCTCATATAAAGACGAAAGTTGCGAAATCAAAAAAACTCCTTCATGCAATCAAGAGAGTAATTGGCCAAAGATGGGGCCTAAGTCCACGACAGGCCTTATGGGTATATCTAAGTATGGTGAGACCGACTATCATATACGGATCTGTGGTTTGGGCACATAATCTCACGTTTGGCCAACAAACTCTCCTTGATAAAGTCCAAAGATTGGGCCTCCTTGGAATCTGCCACCCAATGCGTTCAACACCGACTCGAGGATTGGAAGTGTTCTTTGGAATATTACCACTCTTCCTTGAAGTAAAGCGTGTTGCTATCATGACAAGACTCCGGATTATAGATGTAATGGAAGAACAGACACAATGGTTTCACTCGAAAACAAAGAGCGTTCCATCTGGCTTTGCTCAGAATGCTGTCATTTCCGAGCTATTCCCCGCCATTAATAAGGATGTAATAGTCAGGAAGAAAATGTGGACGGCCGATTTTCAGGAGAAACAGCTGGATCATCAAGTGAATGTATTTACTGATGGATCTAAAAATGAGCACGGAGTTGGGTCGGGGTACATTGTTACTAAGGGACAAATTATGGTTCAAGACGCCTCATTGACCCTTGCCCCTTATAACAGTGTATTTCAAGCAGAAATTTTAGCCATTAAGGAAGCCCTTTCTTGGATTAGAAGTAATCCAGAGAAATGGACATCTAATGGTTTTTGTATTTGGACGGACTCTCAAGCGGCATTGCAATCTCTACGATTAATAGAGACAAAAAGTGCCCTAGTTCGGGATACCAAATACATATTCCAATCAATTGCAAATATGATCCCCATCTCTCTTTCGTGGGTGAAGGGCCACAGCGATATCACTGGCAATGAAGTAGCTGACATGCTCGCAAAGAGAGGTGCTGAAAATGTGAATCCCACCCATGATATTGGAGCCCCTTTATCACATTTCAAGAGGGTTGTTTCCAACTTTTATGAAGAAAAGTGGCAGACTATTTGGTCTAATCTTACATATTGTCGCCAAAGTCGTGCAATGATGCCAAAGGTCAAAATTAACCGATGGCGAAATCTTTTAGATTACCCTAAAAGTAAGCTAAATCGATTAGTTCAATTCATGACTGGACATTGCCTTCTCCGAAAACACTTCAAAGTCATGAACCATTCTGTCAGTTCACTTTGCCGTGGTTGTGGGGAAGCAGACGAGGATCCTCTACATTTAGCTCGTGACTGTCCCAAGTTTGAGCTTGAAAGGGCCGTCTTTCTGGATTCGGACGAAGAATTTGGAGATATGTCAAAAGTCCACAAGTTCATTGCAAATTCAGCTGTTGTAAAATGGCTCAACTCAGCACCATCCTTGGATGACGATCGGGACGGAATGCAATAGATGACCTTAGAAGAAATCGTTGCGAGGGCACCATAAGTGAATATATATATTTTTTGCATGTGCCCGTTCTGCCAATGTTATTTTGGATGTGTAGCAATAAAGTCTTAAAAAAAAAATCTCTATGTCTTTATCCTATAGGTACCTAACCCATAGAGATATAATCATTGAGATTATTGGATTCTTGAGAGAAATACGCCCAAAATAAACAAATCTTTCTATCTCTATGATGAACTTACGATGACGTAGTACAAATTACTTTATTTATATTAGGCACAGGCGATGTTTCTCTACTATTGAAGGGAAAAGCTCTCTATATCTTTATATCTCTATGGTGGTATAACGATGGATGAGTTCTCCTTATTCCTTCCTTTAGGATTAGACTCTGCACATTGAAGACTCATTTAGAAATACTTTTTTGAGTCTGTAAGACCTGTCTCAATGTGTTACGATGAAGTCTACCATTATATAGGCGAATATTGGTGTCCCTTTGGTATGCTATCTCAGGGGCTGTGTGATCTCAGTGAGTTTATGTTTTACTGTGTTATGCGATTCCAAATTGGTTTTTTTAAATATAATTTACATATTTACATAAAAAAATATGCATTGTATATTTGAAATAGATAAAAAAATAATTATGATGAAAGGAGTGAATGAAAATGTATTAGAAATAATGATTTATTTAATGATTGTAACAAAATCAGATAAGAAGCAAGAAAATTATCAATATTTGTTTTTGCCTATGTGGTTCGATATAATTGCATCCGTCAGGTTTTAAATAAGCATTATAGCATTAAAATTAGTCTATCGAACCTAGGATATTATAAATGAGGTAGACCAAAAATGACCATTCCCTCTCGGGATTCGAACCTACGTCCCTAACATTGAGAGTTGAACACGCCTTAACGCACATGGCTACCGCGCTACTTTTAATATTTTATAAAATACATTATTTGCATATTATAAATAAATAAAATATTTGAAAAAAGGATTATATATTTATTTATTAATTTTGACAATATCAGATAAAAAAGCAGAAATATAATTAGACGATTTCCTCAATTTTTTGCCAGCAGAATTAATCCAGATGAGATTGAAAGGTATTTACGCTTGTACACTTCTCAAGTTTTAATATATTCGATTTTTGGAAGATACCAAGATCTTTCAATAGCCTGAGATTGGCTCCAGTAGCTGGGTCCACATAATTTACTTGGTGATTAACTGTCTGGTGATTGCCATTCAATATGGAGATCAAATAGATCTCCTGGATTATCAGACAGGCTGTAAGCATGGTTAAGGTCGCCTGGATTATTAGACTGGGTTAAATGGAGATCAAGATAGATTATATCTCCTTAATTTGTCCCGAGATATGGCGAGATCACGTTAGGTAAGTGAAATCACTTACCAAAGTAGTCTCATGATGCTGAGATCACATACAACGGCACCAAATATTTTATTTCTGCTATAATTATTTTCTATTTACCGCAATATATTATTATATATATTAATATATTATTGTATCCCAAGTGGGATATATTATTTTTTAAACTTGCAATTATAAAATTGTTAATCTCAAACTCTCTCTCTATATCAGGCTATTCAATTAGTTTTTCCAATTGGCCACATTTGGATCCAGAACTTGAGCTGGGCCGCAAAATTTCCGCGGCCCACTTTTTTCATAGTCTATTTTTATGTTTTTTATTATTTAACAATAGTAGTATTACTATTGTATATTAGGCCGATGGTTCCTATGCTATTATTTTATTTTTTATTAGCCTATTTTATATGACCTTTTTAGTTTTCAAAATTGAATAGGCCATAAAATGCACACAAACAACTCTCTGCTCCATCTCCTTTATTTAAAACAAACAAAATAGAACATTTAACTCAACATTTCTCATTGTTCATGAGCTGGCTGCTAAACAAAACAGGTATTTTAGCCCACTGCTGCCGGTTACTTTTTGATAGAAGTGGCATTTCTGTTTTGCACAAGATCTCTGATGTTTTCTCATGAGATGTCATGCAATCCTAAGGCACTGGTGAATTTTGTTGTTGCTGTTAGGGAACACCGATAACTGTTCTTAATGCATTCACGTGAGAAGCTCATTCGCAAGTGTTGTTGACCCAACATGTGGCCGTGTCCGGCCGCATCTGGCCGCAGGCCGTCAATTTAATAGCCCTGCTCTATATATCTATATATTATATGAGAGAGTTTTCAGAAACGACTACCCGCTGTTTTTTTAGCGTCCCGGCCCGGTTCTCGGTGTTTTTAGACTCCATCCGGACTTAATATTTTCTTCATTTGTCATTCATAAAACGACGACATTTTTTTTAGAAAGGATTTTCGAAATATTCTTTTCTAAAAAAAAATCATCATTTTTCGGAAATTTTTTTTTAAATTTTTAAATTAAAAAACCGTCCTACTTTTTTTGGTCCGGTTTTGGCCTTTGGCCTGTATAAAACATGAAAATATCACCATATTTGACTAAATAATCAAAAGCATTATTTCTAATCGACATACCTGAATCTGAGGTTATTTGGCAAAAGTTGTTGATAGTAGTAATTTATTGCTCAGATTTTTCCAAGCCACATAAATTATATAAGAAAATTAAATAAGTAAATTTCATTGTAATCATATTGCGTTATTTTATGTATTTAAAGTGTACATCATAACAATATGGCATAAACTTAATACCATGTTATTTCTATTTTGATGCATGATTTTAACGTGCGATCCATAATGTCAATTAACCTTTTTTTATTCAAATACCTTTTTTATAACACCTATATTTTAGAACTTTCAGAAAAAAATAAAAAGAACAAGTGGTGTCTTCGAATTGTAATATTTGTGCTTTCAGTAAATATATTTCAATGGAAAATAACAATTCACTGATATTTCAGTGATGTTATTTTTCGCAAGTTAACATTGTTATTAAAAACTATATCAGTTTATGGAGTGTGATATATGCCAAATTAACATAAATATTGTATAAATTGATAAAGAAAAGAAAGTTTGTTAAAATCCATAACTATAAAATATTAGTATATGTTAATATAATATTTTAACTAAATCAGAACATATTCCTAAATTACTTATTTACTATTATATTATGACAAACTTAAATACATAAGGTATGAAAAATGAACTCTGTTTGAGGGATTGGAGTGAGTTTATTTATAGTCGGATCTAAATAATAAATTCTATAGCAATAATGAAATCATAGAAATATACTAAAAAGCCTTTATTTGAAAAGAAAGTCTCTAAGAAACTAAATTGTCTCTTAAATATTTTACCATTATTTTGTTACGTACAAAAAGTATTTTAATATTTCTTTTTCTCTTTTGGACAATGTAACAACTGGCTTCTCTTTTATTAAAACAAAGAAGAGTTTCATCATTTTTTATTTCCTATTTTTATTATATAATGTAACTACTTTCTATATAAAGAGGCAGGCCTCTCATACAAACCATTATGTTTAGCATCGATAAGAATAATAATGTACGAAAATGAAGGGAGGGGTTGGTTGTTTTAACTGCACAAGTTAATACTCACATGTAGTAGAGGGTCTTTCGACGCATGCGTAGCGAAATAGTGATCTCTGGAAATGGTTCAATACAGCAGGGATAGTATCTCTCCGACCTAACGAGCTTTGGTTTCTCCAAGAGGGTCCATTCGCCGTTTGGAAGATAGTTGCTTAAGTCCACTTCGTAGGTACGATTAGTAACGTCCACCTGTTGATATGTATAAGTTAATTATAGGTATTTAAAGGGATTTTTTTAGAGATTGCTGACCAACGACTCCTTAAATAAAAATAGATCATTTGAATGCATCAAAGATTCAAGGAAAATCATTTTTGCTTATATTCGTGATTACGATTTTTCTTTCGGAACCACGTGTTGAAAACAAAAAAACAACAATTATATATAAACTTTTTTATTGGCATCATACGGAACAAGTAGAAAATAAAGATCCTCAGTTTCGGTTTCAGTGTTCCCGATCAAAGAAAAATAGATAGGACTATCTGCTAATATTTTAGAGTAGTCGAAAGATTAAATATATATTTTTCGTTCTTTTATACCTTCTAAGGAAATTAGTAAATTAAATTATTCTTGACATTTTCCATACTTTAAACTTCATTATTGTAACTGAAAAAATAAAATAATGATTAAATGTATTATATATAAGTTCTAAAACCCTTTCCTATGTTTCCCTCATCCTTTTGAAGATTACTCTTAGAATTCCTCGGTTGTCTCCTGCTTTATTTCAAAGAGCAGTTCAAACTTTAAAGTAAAATCACTGAATTGCTGTAGCATCATAAATTACAATTTATTGGCACTTTCAGAATATCGTCCAGAGGGATGAGGTTGCGTGATAAATTTTAAAGTTCCAATTGCAAAAGCTACCACTGTAAAAATAAGAGAAAGAAAAGAAGACATAAAGAGGATTTCATCATTTTAGGGTGCTATTTATCGGCAGCTTATCATGTAAGTCCTGTCTCCTTTGGATGATTAAGCCTTCACAGAAATCAACCCCTATAACTCCCATAGCCCTTGGCATTTCTAGTGATAAAGAACCAAGTTTCCTCGATTTCCTTTCAATAAATCATAAATAAGTTGAAATATATGGAATCAAAGAAGCAAATATTAAAGGTGTTTATTACCTCCGCCGAAGGAGGTATTGTTTTCACTGGCGTTGTTGTTTGTTTTGTTTGTCTGTCAGCAGGATAACTCAAAAAGTACGGAACGGATTCGGATGAAACTTTGTGGAGTTGTTGGAAATGCCAAAAGGAACAAGTGATTAAATTTTGGCATCTCTGAGTGCAGAATTAAGATGCAAATGAGCTAAATACTAATAAATATTTCAAGTTAGCCTACTCTGCCAATAGATGTCGCTGCTGTGCTGTGAAATCGGGGCTGGGAGCGTCTTCCTCTCGGAATTTCCGCCGAGGGGAACCCTCCCCCCTCCCTCTACGCCGCCCCAGTCGTGAAAAATCCGCCTCGGAAGGCTCATAAGGACCCGTGACGGTGGAGGTTTGCACTCTCTGAGTGTATATTTTATTATTATTTTACATGCATATTCAACTTATTGCAGTTTAGAATTCCGATTTGTGTTTTAATATGTTATTGAAGGTATCCTCCACGCTCTTTGTGAAGACATAACGCCCAAGGGAAACATGACTTAAAAAACTAACGATAAATAGCACTCTAAAATGATGAGAGCCTCTTTCTTTCTATTATTTTTACAGTGGTAATTTTTGCAATTGGAACTTTAAATGTATCACGCAACCTCAACCCTCTTAACGATACTCTTGAAAAGTGTCAAATTATTTTTCATATTTGGTTCGATGTCATTTTATTTTATGAATAAGTTGATAGCCTTTAAATAAGTCCATCGACCTAGGACATATAAATGAAATGGAACAATATGTGTCTTTCCCTCTCGGGAGGAATGAATCTGCTCACTTAATATTGAGAGTTCAGGACGCTTTCATCGGGCAAAACATTCCTTGTTTTTTTGCGTTATTATAGTTATATATATTTGCATATCTATGAATAGTTATGAACCAAATAATATTTAATAAAACTTTATCAACTTTATCTATTTATAATATCAGCATTATCACATGAAAATCAGACCATCCAATCTAGTCTAGTTTAAGTTTGGCATTTACAAAAAGACACACAAAAACATATCTTGTAACAATAAGTTGTAGGCAAACCTCAACATATCATATACTTTATTTCCTCAGATGTTGTTTTAAATCGGCAACCCCATGGGCAGAGGATTTGCCGCCATTTACCATTAATGTGATCGGCCGTAGGTTGAAACCAAATATGCTATAACACTGGAATCGGCGGAACCCCCAAAAATATTTTACATTCTTCAATTGTTAAGTATGGACAAGGTTGGAACCCCAATGCTGGAAGAACCTTCAAGGCTATATAAGCATGATTATGTAGTGAATTATGGGAATTGTCCGTTCATCTATTTTTGTTGGTACCTGACCATTATAATGTAGTGATGGTCATTCCTTATTCGGCCAGGTTGGTCGTTATTCCATCCATACAGGCCGGCATGGCGACTTGGATGAGAGCAACGCCAGGGTCCTTGAAATGATCGAAGACGACCTTACGTCGGTGGCCCACGCTCCAATAGTGAGCCTCAAGCGTCGCGAATCCTGCCCTCAGTTAGGGTTTCGTGGTCAGATCCCAGGAAAAAAGTATTAAAAAACATGCAATCTTACTCTCTCAGCTTATAATTTTATGAAGTAGCGAGTAATTACTTCATTATTTAGGACATGCTGCTTTTTCTATATTTGATTTAGAAGTGCTTCCTTGCTGAACCACCTCATGTGTTGCTTCAGCACTTTAACATTTTCTTGAAGCCTATGATTGTAAAATCAGACTTTTATTATGTATATCTCCCCCACGGACCCTAGAGGTCCTTTCTTGTTTATACCATTCTGTTTATTTTAATTTATATAATGTAGATAAGAAATTCAATGATTTAATATGGCTGAACATAATAAAATCATGCATAATCGTTGTTGCCCCCAAGCATAAAAAACCTTTTTACCCTTCACATAATGAACTAGAAGCACTCAGAGAGTGCAAACCTCCCCGATCCCACCAAATGAATCACTTGGTCTTTGGTCATTTCCAGCCCTCTACGCACTGTCCTTTATTTCCACTCTAGAGTACATGGAAAGAAAAAGGATCTGATGTCATCAAAGAGGAGAGCACAGCACAGCGACATCTATGGCAGAGTGGCTAACTTGAATATTTATTATATTTAGCTCATTGCATCTAAAGAGCACTCAAAGATGCCAAAATTTAATCACTTGTCCTTTTGGCATTTCCCAACCCCCCACAAAGTTTTCATCCGAATCCGTTCGCCGCACTTTTTTGAGTTATTTATCCTCGACAAACAAACAAACCAACGCCAGTGAAAACAATACCTCCTCGGCGGAGGTATAAACTGCATCCAGGAATAACTGTTTACCAATTTATATAAGTGACAAATGTTGTTGTAATGTATAGGAATGGGATTCAGCATAGAAAGACCTTAAACAATGCATTATAATGCAACTGCCATAACTATGACCTTTTAGAAAGAACATAAAAAACTTTAAAGTATGCAGTTATCTCATTTCATGGGTGGTGTATATCAATGCGAAAAAGGGAACGTCATAGAGATCATATTTAAACTTATTACATAAAGAAGACTTGGTTTTGTGGTCACATTGTAGGCTTCACGAATTATGATAAGGGAGGAAAACCTTAACCACAGAATTCATACTCTATATTTATCACCTATTTATATTTTGGGGGGTCATTTTCACCCCCCCGCCATTTCATAATTGGTTATAAACTTAGTGGTCCGAAATATTTTTTCGTGTTGCCAGTCACGTCTTTGGCAGAAAACATACCACATAAACTTTTACTATATTCCATTACTACTCAAATTATCATTAGTGCAACGTACTCTTACAAAAATGGCTTCATTAATATTAAAAAAAAACAAAGACATGTGCAGTTACTGGTTCTGTCCTTCATTGGATCCCAATGCTCACAATGTATTGTACCACTTCGTTTCAACCCACATCAACAGAGAAAGCTTGACCATCGCATGCAAAATAGAGATTCGCCATTTTGAGCCTACATCATCCTGTATGTGTAATCTGCACGTTCACTGAAGAAGACTATGAGAGGCGATCTAATACATGACTTCTAACCTTCCTATTAGAAGAAAATCAAGAAGGAGTGTTCCGACCCTTTAATTTAATGAAAAAAATGAAACAAACTTGTCGGAATATCGTCCATGGACCATCTTCCAAAAAGGAAGATTGAATTTAAAACGAAATTATCGTCAGTATTCTCAAATGCGTAGATAAATATGAATCTTCTAATTCATCGTTACCTTCCCCTTCAAAGCACTCCAAGTCCACAAGTATTACTTCAAAGTTCATCAGAAGATAATTGTCATGACCAAAGATTTCGAAATCATGTCTAAGGTGCCGTCCAGTTCCATTGGAAGCTTAAAAAATTTTGCTCACATTCGTGTCTTCTCCAAATTAAAAATTAAAAAAACCGCCTTCGAGCAAAAAGCTATCATAAAAAAGTTTAGAGAGACACGAAAAGATGAACAGTGGATTAATTAAATGGCTCCAATAAATTATTTACTTTTTCCTAATACTACCCTTTGGCCCATTGCCGCTCCGCGGCTGGTGCTAGGCCCTCCAGGCGGGTGGTGGCCTACGGCCACAGCATTATACATTGTATCATATCATTGTATAATATGTTGAGGCAAGGGTTGAACTTTGCATCAAACAATGAAGTTTTTGAAGCTTATGATGATGGAGACGTCGTATAGAAAGAAGTTTTATGAGAGAGAATATGAGTATTTTTCAACAAAAAAAAGTAGAGGGAAATTTTTATATTATCCAGTAAATTCGGATTAAGTTCCTCTCCTTATAACTACATATATACATATGTATTTATTTTTATTTTTTTCCCCTTTTCTTACTTTAAAAAACCTCTATCGTCTCATTAAAAAAAAGTGGGGCACAGATACTTAGCAACGTGCAGCGAGGCAAATATGAAGCATAAGACTTATGCACTAAAAAGTTTAAGGAAATTATATATACCTTGTATAAACAAAGAGGAAATAATGAAGACGCAATGACATAACAAAGTACTCATGACAGAGAGACAGACGCCATGTTTGAAAACAAAGATAAAATATATACACTCAGAGAGTGTGTACCTCCGCCGATCCCAACAACATTCCTATTCAAACATTCTCCCTTTCACACGCCCGATTTTCTATCTCTAATCATTGTTTCCTCTCTGTTAGCTCATTTTGCATATTAAAAAAGCACTCAGAGACGGGAAGAGGAAGAAGTTTAAGCTACGTCACTGGGTTAACATAGTCCTGAGCTGATATATGAACAATAATACGTCAATGAATATTTTTTTAGCGTTTGTTCTTTCCTACTCCCTGAATAGAGACCCCATTTCATTATTATTTTGCTCATTTTGCATATTAAAAAAGCCCTTAGAGATGCCAAAATTTAATTACTTGTTCCTTTTGGCATTTCCAACAACTCCACAAAGTTTCATTTGAATCCGTTCAGTACTTTTTGAGTTATCCTGCTGACAAACCAACAAACTAACAAACGCCAGTGAAAACAATACCTCCTTCGGCGGAGGTAATTAAAAGGATAAAATATATATAAACAAAGAGGAAATAATGAAGACGCAATGACATAACAAAGTACTCATGACAGAGAGACAGACGCCATGTTTGAAAACAAAGATACAAAGAGAAATTGATATAACATTAACACAGGACTGAGTACTTTTCCTTTTCTTTTCGCACAACGGTGCTGGTGAGAAAATAATAAAAAGGTAAAGAACTACACAAATATAGAATATATTAGTTAAATGATTTTAAAAGTCAGACTCAAAAAAGATGATCAATGATTCAAATGTCAACAATGTCTTGAAATAAGAGTCATAACAACTAACTTTATAATCTCATTTTATAAATAATGTAGATAAATATGTCAACAGTGATAGTATTTATATGTTTAATGTATTATCGCGGTGCCCTTCCGTCAATTCCATCATGTTTATGACGGGGATCATAAACATTAGTGACCTTTCATCAATTTTCTTTATTTATTTAAAATATTTCAATAAAAATACTCCGGAACATGCTTGAAGGCTTAATATATTCCAGGGCCATATGTTGCTTACATAAATAAAAATAAAAGATCATGACAATAATTAAGATATATTTTTCTTTAAATATTCACTTCATTAAATGATGTATTATATAAAAAGCTCCATATCGTTTGAAGCCTTATTATATGCATTAACAATTAGCATTTATAGATAGACCTTCATAACATCAATACATAATACTTGTTGCGACAGTAATGACAAAAATATCCAAGATGATTAAGTTATTTTAAGGTAAGACCTTCTTCATGATTTGAGGGAAACTCGACATTTCCAACTTTGCACTGGAAACCATTTTCATAATTTATCGATTCATGAGTATATGTCAAATATTTTTATTCATATTCTCCCTTCTTTTCTTCATACTTCGGAGCGTGTTCAGCTGTGTCTCCGTGAGAAAAGGGGGATGAGTTTGAAGTATTCCAACTGGTTAATAAGATTGGTGAACCCAAAAACAAACATGTAGCAGTGTGACTACTCAATGACGTCACTGGAGAACGATTATATCTATATTTATATATCAATCAATCTCTTTATCTATCTATATATATATATATTATATATATATATGTGTGTGTGTATAAATTAATAAAATAAATATATATGAATATAAATTAAAAATATATATATTCGTTCTCCAGTGACGTCATTGAGTAGTTATACTGCTAGGATTACATATTTGTTTTTGTATTGCCCAGACCTTATTATACAGACCTTGGGTGAACCGTGGTGTTATTTATGACGTCATATGGTGACGGATATTTTTTTTTGCGAGGGCTTCATTT
>CP045893.1:2241083-2261778 GCA_013387185.1 Caligus rogercresseyi
GAATTTTTTAAAGTCAGATTTTTAAGAGTTTGTAGCTGATCATTTGCCGATGAGCAAACAAAAGTCGAGCATTACTGGAATTAATATTAGCGGCTACCGTACCGTCCAACAATACTCTAAGAGATGTGTAGGAACACTCTCTGTCGAAACAAGACGCTCAATTATCTCGACATGGTAGCCTTTGTATGTAAACAAGTTACAATAATGCCTCCATACTTTAATTGTAGGTGGTGAGGACAAAGGATTTTCATAATCTCCTCACACGATGTACAGTACAAAGGGGCCCAGATAATCGTTTCCTACATTTTGCATTAGACTAGGGTGATCCATTCTTATGTAGGCAAGGGGGGCATTCTTGGGGAGTCCCAATTTTATATATCGAACAAAGAGGGGCTTTACATAGCTTTCTGACAAGAGATTTGACATAACCAAAATTACCAAGGAACCAATACCTTGTTCTTAAGGTATTAAATGTTTGCTTCTGTGAGCAATGAAAGGCGTTCGTGCGTATCGAGAACTAATCTTTCTGCCAGGGTTCCTTTAGGTACAATTAGGGGATTAGTAATGTCAAAAGAAATTGTGGAAGATGTATGTAGTCGACTGAAGTCTTATTACTCCCAACGTTTCATCATAAAACACTGGAAGAGTCTGAGTGGTGATCCCAAAACACTTTTCCGTTTGAGTGAGTCAGAGTCTTTTAGGATTTCTATTTCTTTTGAAAACCTTGCTTCTTGTACGATTCTAACTAAAAGACTTCAACCCATTCCTTTTCGTCCCTGGTTATATTTAGGGAATTTGATGGGAATCCCTTCAGGCAACCATCTCATAATACGAATGAGTACATCTTTTAATTAGAGATAGCTGGAGCAATCTATGTGATAAGCTCTTCTATAACCGAAGTAGACTGGATCTGTGTCTTATTAATCATAGCTTTTTGATTATCATCCGCCACAGCCTTGACTTGAGCGAAGTATAACGTAAGCATCAGGCGCAGTCATTTTTGATTTGGTGTCAGAGGCTTCATTGAGCATAGTTGTTTTGGCCATTTGTCCAAGGTTTCCAAAAGAAACCCGGCCCATATTTCCAAAAGTCAATTTTATCAATAAGATCGTTCATATAGCAACCTCTACTTGGCAAATCTGCTGGATTGAGGACGCCAGGGCAAAATTTTACTTGCGCACCAAAAAGGTTGTCAAGTACTTTGCAAATTCTGCGTTCCTCCCATGGCTTACAAGAACCTTTACCTCTTTGTAACCGCTGTAGATTCAAAAGAGAGTCGGTGAATATGACTGTATTTTTAGGGCAAATCGTTGGTTTCAGTGCGTTCTGATATAATTTGCCATAGTGACAGCCATATTCATAGCGACAAGCTCTGCCCTTGCAATCGTCAACATGTCCTCAAGCTTACTTTTCTCACGTAGTGATTTAGGCATTAAGAGCTTTTTGAGTAAACAAGTTGGCTCATGGTTTTTCCTTCCTCGGTTTCTACAATGAGGTAAGCAGCGACGCCCATTCCTACTTTGGAGGCATCACCAAAAACTGCTAGATGTTTTATATCTCCCCCGTTATAACGAGGAAATCGAAGGTCTTTCAGCAACGGAATTTGTTTCACCCATTTGCAAAATACTTCCACGGCTTCTTTAGCAGCTTTTGTGTCCTTTGACCTAAGGTCTTCGTCCCATTTAAGTTTGTCCTCCCACAATAGTGGGAGGATTTTCTTAAACTGCATATAAATGGGGAGACATAACCTTGCGTGTCAAAGATCTGACTAGCTAGAGACACAATATCCCTTCGAGATAATGAAGTTGACTCAGGATTGAACTTATCAAATTTGTCTCCAAGATCAAATTTAAATTCATCCAAACTTATATTTAACTTCAACCCTAGAATTGAAATATCATCTCTTGGGACAGCTACTCGGTCCGCTTCAATCAGCGAAAGTATCTCTGGATGAGTAGCTGCGATCTTATGACCATAAAAACCTCCACTTTCCAGAATTTTCAATACCTCTAGAGTTGTTCGGGTGGCACCTTCGATCGTATCTTGAACGATATGAATATCGTCCATGTAGGTCATTTTATCAATGACATCAGATGCTACTGGGTACTTTTTCGACGCCTTTTTGGCAGTCTCTTTGAGACACCACCATTGAAATATATGGTGCCGAGACTAGTCCAAAAAACGACAACCTTGAACCTCATCAACCGAGGTTTCTCTCCAGGTCTTCCCCAAACAAAACGAAAACATATCTTTATCGTGAGGATCTGCTAATTTATTGACAAAAAACATCTTTTTATGTCCACTGCCACAAAATATTTTTTGCATTTCACTTTCAGAATAAGTTCCATTATTTGTGGAAGCATATTTTTACCTGGCATTAACAACTTATTAAAGACTTAGTCTATCTTTAACGTCAGGTAAGGATGCATTGACCACAATCCTACATTTTGTAGAGTCCTTATCTAGACGGAGAACAGGTCGTGATGTAAGGACATAGTTGGGATGTTCTGTGGTTCGTTCAATTGAAGGAACCTCCTCTGCGTAGCCAAGGTCCAGAAACTCTTGATAAGCTGCTTCAACTAAGTTCATATGTTCAGGCTTACCTTATTATGAACTCCATGCATAACTGCAATAGCTCTATTGTAATTATCTGATAGAACTCTACCTTTAAGATCAGTGTCTATCCATGGCATTTTTATAAGCCACCTATTAATTTCCATATCAAAAAAGGCAGTTCTTTGCATGTGTAGATCAGCTTGGAGCTCTAGTGAGGTAAGCTCAGCTGTAATAGGCTCTTTGGAATTTATACCAACATTCTCTCCGTCCCAAAATCTAGCTAAATTGAACTCCAGAGAACGATAAATCGTATCAAGGTCAAAGTCTTCATACTTTTTAATTTTTGTTATAATTCCAGTGTGAACGGAAGTCTATTATTTAAGACAATTCTGTCAGAAATACCATCTGCTCCACTTAAGACCCATCCTAGCATAGTTAACTTTGCAACAGGGAACGTCATGTCAGTATCTCCCGAAGGCAGCAAAAACCTTTTTGCTCCTGAAGCATTATGGCAGAATAATAAGGTTCCGAAAGAAGAATCTGAAAAGCTCTAGCTCGAGGACTAGGCAACTCTTCAGTAAATGCGATATTTTTTGTATAATCCCATTGCTTAGGATTAAACTGAATTGGCTCTAATAGGTTGCCAATTTTATCACAAGTGATTGCAACAATGGGCGCAGTATAAGTAAAATCATTGAATTTGCTAACTCAAAAACAACTTGCTTTTCATGATATGAACTTACTACTCCCCCCGCAACTGCAACATCAATATTATATAATCTCCTTCAGACCTAGGGACTTTGCAGTAGCGGCTTCAATCATTGATAGATTAGCTCCTGAATCAAGCAAAACTCTTACTTTAATGTTTTGCCATTTACAGGATTCATTGCTCGACAACACAAAGTAGCACAAAATGAATTGTACTTAGGTATATCCACGGAACTTTTCCCGGAGTCACCCAACCAACGCAAGTAGTAATTCCAATTTTTGGCAATATATTTGATGAAAATACTCTATTTGTTGTGTTACCGATCTCAATCACTTTGTTTGTGTTATACAAGAAGTTTTTAGACCCTTTTGACAATGAAGAACTGCCAATACTTGGATACCCACAAGCAAAATCAACAATGTTTGGCGAATAAGTTGAATAATCCCTCAACCCATCAGATAACTTTATGTCTTCTATTAAGGCATTCTCCCTTTGGAAGGAATTTGTATCCTTATTACAACCCCAAGACATGTTTCCCCACTGTTCATTGAAATTGTCTGGTTTCAACTTCTTAGATGAATCAAGAAAATAAAGAGTCCGTTACATAGTTTTTATGATTTTTTTTATTTTGACTAAACTTATTGACACTTTTTTCGTTCTTGGATGTTTGATTTCTCCCAGGCTTCCTCTGTGAGGCCAAGAAACCTTGCAATTGCTTGCTTGTGTCCTTCTGGGACTTGATAAGCTCTTGTAAAGAGCTAGCAATTGCATTATTTGCCCTGTTTGCTACCTCAAAGGATCGTTTTCTTGGCCCACGTTTCTCGTCCTCCCCCTTCCGACGAGGATTTGAAGGACAGACCACCACAAAGTGTTTCCCGCCACAGAGAGAGCATTTCCCCGAGCAGACCTGGCTATGGTCCTTGCTATAGTCAGAAAGGCAGACTGCGCACTTCTTCAGGCGGAAGCAGGACCTCCGCCATGCAGACTGAGGGAGAGATAAGGCCTCCGCACAATTTCCGGTACTATGCGCTCCGTCTGGATGTAGGAGACATTTCGATTCCGACTTTGCCACACGGAAAACGGACCCCGACTCCTTAATATTTTCATCATTATTTCTTGTGGCATAGGCCTCCAGCCACACACAGAAGTCTTTATATTTAGGATCGATCCTGGATTCCATGACAAGCTCAACCCCTCTTCAGCGGTCTTCTTTTTATGCTCATTTCTTTGGATAGAAGAAGGGCCTCCCAATCCGCCACGGCTCTGGAGGGGAGCTTTTCATTGATGAACGTTATCAATAAAAAGTCCACGGGACTTACTCCCTTTTCTTGGGCCTCCTCAAGGATCTTTTGGACTTGGTACAGGGCAGTTTTCGAGGTCTTTTGGAGGTCTTGGATTGAGCTGCCTGCCTTCACTTCATCAAGGTAAGCCTTGGCAAGCTTAAAACTGTTCTCGTATGTCCTATCAAGTTCCTCCAAAGCAAGCTCGTAGGTGGCAGCCTCACTGGCGAGGAGATGCGCCTTGCCTTCCAAACAGTCTTTGAACTTTTCAAAGATAATGACGTTTGAGCAGCCGCCGTAATTGGATTCGATGTCTTCCTTAATCTGGGCCCACTTCTTTTTGAAGACGGAGTAGAGTCTGAGGACCTCAGTAGAAGGACCTTCCCCGGAGAATTTTAGTCCAATCACTCTCCCTGCATCATAATGGAGTGCAGGCTTCTTCTCTCTTTCCACAGTAATGGTCGTAAGAGGATGTTGACCTTGAGAGAGCCGGCCCAAATCAAGTTTATAATGCTCCGCAGCCTCGGTTCCTCGCACTGATAGCTCCTCCAGTTTGTCGGAAGCTTCGATGTAGGCAGTTATTGAGGGTTCATCGCCTATGTTGTACCAACATCTAGACGCTATATTCGTGAGCTTCCTCAGGTCCTCGGCTTCAATATTGGCTCGCTCCAGCTTTGAGAAAAAGAGCTTAACCCAAAAGCAGAATCGCTCTCTTGAGAAGTTTTAAGGAGCTCCTCCATCTTCCTAAGATGGGCATTAAGCCTCAACAAGGCCACTCGGCAATCGGCAAAAACCTTTTCGTACTCCGAGTATCGGGACGCAGCGAAGGGGAGATTTTCCTCGACCAGAGAGTTTAGATCCTCGCTTGAACTCCCAGGGTGGACCTTAGAAAGGAGTCTCTTTAGGGTCTGTCGGAGCGAACTTTCTTCATAGGTAGAGAGTCCTTGCGAAGGCATCGAAATTGGAACTCCACTTTCTAAGGACATATTGAATTCCTTTTTTCTAAAAAAAGAAATATATATAACCAATTATTGATGAATTACAAATAATACAAATTCAACAAAAGGTCAGGGCAAGTCTAAAGGTAATGTTATTTGACCACAAAATACACTACACTCAGAACCCTTGAAAACACAAATTTAAATTGTTAATAGAACAAAGAAGTGATCTCGGGAGAACTGAAAAATTCTCCAGGCACGATTTAGGTAGAGTATTTTGACCACAAAATACACTACAGTCAGAACCCTTGAAAACACAAATCTAAATAGTTGATAGAAAAAAAGGAGTGATTTCGGGAGAACTGAAAAATTCTCCAGGCACGATTTAGGTAGAATATTTTGACCACAAAATACACTACAGTCAGAACCCTTGAAACACAAACTCAAATAGTTGATAGAAAAAAAAAGGAGTGATTTCGGGAGAACTGAAAAATTCTCCAGGCACGATTTAGGTAGAGTTTTGACCACAAAATACACCAGTCAGAACCCTTGAAAACACAAAGAATTAGTATAAAAAAAGGAGTGTTCGGGAGAACTGAAAAATTCTCCAGGCACGATTTAGGTAGAGTATTTTGACACAAAATACACTACAGTCAGAACCCTTGAAAACACAAATTAAATAGTTATATAAAAAAAAAGGAGTGATTCGGGAGAACTGAAAAATTCTCCAGGCACGATTTAGGTAGAGTATTTTGACTACAAAATACACTACAGTCAGAACCCTTGAAAACACAAATTGAATTAGTTAATAAAAAAAAGGAGTGAATTCGGGAGAACTGAAAAATTCTCCAGGCACGATTTAGGTAGAGTATTTTGACTACAAAATACACTACAGTCAGAACCCTTGAAAACACAAATTGAATTAGTTAATATAAAAAAAGGAAGTGAATTCGGGAGAACTGAAAAATTCTCCAGGCACGATTTAGGTAGAGTATTTTGACTACAAAATACACTACAGTCAGAACCTTGAAAACACAAATTGAATTAGTTAATATCAAAAAAGGAGTGAATTCGGGAGAACTGAAAAATTCTCCAGGCACGATTTAGGTAGAGTATTTTGACTACAAAATACACTACAGTCAGAACCCTTGAAAACACAAATTGAATTAGTTAATATAAAAAAAGGAGTGAATTCGGGAGAACTGAAAAATTCTCCAGGCACGATTTAGGTAGAGTATTTTGACTACAAAATACACTACAGTCAGAACCCTTGAAAACACTAATTGAAATTAAGTTATGCTCAAAAAAACTTTTGGGCTGATAAAAAAAAATATCCGCGTACGTAAGATCTCAAGATTTCTCTCAAGATCCGGCTCGAAGGACCATGTAAAGCGAAGTGGACTGTATAAGATGATGATATACCAAACCCCAAAAGGACTGTGATGCTGTATCCCTGATGCAGCGGCAAAACCTAATTAAATGATTACCTCAATAAATAAAGAGACAGAGATGAGAGAGATAGGTGTTCTTTATTTCAAGTGAAGGTATCAACTGAGTATTCCGGGAATAATAATAATAAAAACCCGCGAAAATGCTCTCCCAAGTAATGCATCATGCTGTTATCAACCAATCAGATCGCTTTGATGCAATGGTGTACTTTAAGTACTCAACTAATGCCGGGAGATGCCGCCATTAGAGAAAGAGTAAATAAAGAGAACAAGTCCCTGCTTGATATAGTAATAATAATACTAACGTGGGTTATATTATTCAAAACCCATACTAAGATGATAGATTGCCGCGACAAAGATGAATGTTACGATTATTTAATATTTTTTAATCCATTTTTACCATTTGAGGACTCAAATATAAAAAAACCTCAAAACCTTATTGGCGAATATCATATATTTGCAGGCTTGTGAACGAACGCAAATTGAACGGCGTTCAGCTGAACGCACGTTCAATGAACGGCGAACTTTTTTTTGAACGCTGAACGTTGAACGCAAAAAAAAGAGTTTTGCGTCAGCGTTCAACGTTCAATTTTTTCAAACATTTCTTTTACTTTTTTCGGAAAAAACGTCATCACTACGCAGTACTTTATTTGGAAATTATATAAATAAAAAAAAGTCATCACAACACAGTACTTTTTTAGAAATTATTTTCTAAAAAAACGTCATCACTGCGCAGTATTTTTAGAAATTCTTTACTTTTTTTGGGAAATTCTTTTCTAAAAAAAACGTCATCACTACGCAGTACTTTTTTTTGGAAATCTTTTCTAATAAAAAAAACGTAAAATATTTGAACGCTGAACGCTAACGGAACGCTGAACGCAAAAACATTGAACGGAACGCTAATTTTTTTTGAACGCTGAAACGGAACGCTGAACGCAAAAAAAGCTGAACGCTCACAAGCCTATATATATAATATTTGAAATAACCATTAGGAATGTTAGTAAATCAATTTAAAGTCAATCCATTGATACAAAATTGATTAAAGAATGTTCTACAATTTTATAATATTGCGATGACGTCAATTACATACGTATTTAGCATAATTCAGTATGGTTTATTTTGTTTGGATACGGTTTACTTTCTAAATGACCCAAGGAGAATATAAATATCCTCCTTGAACTGACCTGACATAAAAAGGGGAAACATTTGATTTGGAGGAATAAAAGAAATCTCTGCTGCATAAGAAACAGGATTTACATCAAAACTGCCGATAAATAGCACTCTAAATGATGTAAGCCTCTTTCTTTCTCTTTTCTTGTTCTTATTTTTATAGCGCTAGCATTTTACAATTGGAACTTTAAAAAATTATCACGCAACCACAACCCTAGATCGATATTCTTGATACGTGCCTGAAATAATAGCATCAAATTAATCAAAAATCTCTTTTAATATTAGATACATTTTTTTAGGAGCAAGGGTCAGAAAGTATAGAAAGTAACAAAAAGCTGCTGTTGTAATTGCTATTGGGTTGTGCTGATGAAAAGAAAAATATTTAGTGATAACATATTTTTTTATCTTTCTAGGTGGTGAGCCATCCTCTTCAACGGCCTCCACAACATCCTCATCTCACAAACCTCTACTTCAACCTACCAACCCAAAGCTGGGTTACTTCCAAACAGTTGAGCCAAGGGATATATTAACGAAGATGGATCCTTTGAAGAGTCCCTACAAAACGGCTCTAATGAGAAACCCCCCTCACAGCAGCAAGTCTCAACCGCATCCCAATTATCCCCACGCATTCACAGGAGTCTGTTCTCCTCCACCACCTACTTAAAAACTACGATCGAGAAGTCCGACCCTTTTCAACGCCTCCCAAAAATGACCATCAAAGTCGGGATCACTCTCACACAAATATTTGAATGTAAGAATATTATTCGGTTGTTTATGAGTGCCACTCAAATTTCATACCTGGCCATAAAATTTAATATTTTACTACCCTTTGCAATTAATTTGAACTCTTTAGCACCCGTTTTTCGTAGTTAACTAGCCTTTGAAAATAATTATGCAAAAATAAAAAAATGACTTAGTCACACAATTTTTTGCTATTACTCGGTTGTTTATCAGTGTTCACTCAAATTTCATACATGAACATCAAATTTAATCTTTTTACTATGTTTGCAATTAATTTCAACACTTTAACACCCGTTTTCAAAGTGAACTAGCCTTTTAAAAAATTATAAACAAAAATCAAAAATTACGTCTCACACTATTTCTTTGCAACTATTCGGTTGTTTATGAGTGTCACTCAAACTTCATACTAGCCATAAAATTTAATCTTTTACTACCCTTTGCAATTAATTTGAACTATTTAGCACTCGTTTTTCATAGTGAACTAGCCTTTTCAAAATTTATATGAAAAAAATCAGAAATGACGTCGTCACACAATTACTTTGCTATTATTCTTGTGCGTGACAAGAATTTAAGGAGGGTTTAGTGATTTAATTGAGAGAAGGTATGGTTTATTAAGTCTACGTCAGCAGGAAGAAGAATCAGTTGACTTATAATATGCTTCGCTTATAGAGAAAAGGTGGAATTTTCGAGACGAAAAAAGACGATTACGTCCAATCCGTCTAACAAATATCCGTTATTATCCTCGAAAGCGTTTCCATCGACCATTTCTCAACAGTTTGATCTAAATAAGGTAAGAAATATCTTTTTTTAAATTTCGTGTAACATACCTAATTTCACCATAATAGAAAACTGATTAGAAACATGTGTAATCTACTTCTTATACGATTAATGAATAGAAAAGAATTTTCTGTTTGATAACGTTTTTCATCCTTAAGTATCTTTCTTGTTTATTTTGACCACTTTATATCTTGATAATATTAAGAACTTAAGTTTAAAGTGTACATGTATAATCAAAAATATGTTTATGGAAAATTTTCCTCCAGGAAATTGCACAAAATTCACCAAGAAAAATGCATCATGCCTGATTTATTATTGCAGGATCTTTCAGGATTGTGGTTTCAACCCTGCACATACTTATAATGAAACATGGAAATCAATTTTTTTAGTGCTCTGCCAATTACAATCATAACATATTGGGGCTTCCAACCAGAGTCTTTCACTCCAATGGTACATTAGGGTTTTAAACCACCATCAATGGGCAATAGGGGTACCGCCGATTACAACGACATCATGATGGGGTTTTCAACCCAACCGCGAATGTACCATGGAGCTCTGCCGATAACAAGTATAGCATATTGGGGTTTCCCAATATGCTATATGCGGGGTTGGAACCCCAATGCGGAAAGATCATTTAATGTTATATGTATAATTAATTTTATATAGTTAATTGAAATTGTTTGGCAAGTAGGAGTTCAACACAGCTGGTTTTCGAATATGTTTCTTAAAAATAGTGATCCATGTCAGAAGATCTAATGCACTTAAGATTTATTTTATAAGATCTCCTGAGCATAGAGATATAAAGATATAGAGAGCTGATTCCCTTCAATGGCAGAGAAACAGCGTTCTAATGTTTCTGTGTGTGCAAAATAAACAAAGTAATTTATACGACGTCATCGTAAGCTGATCTTAGAGATAGAATCTATGAATGATGAAGAGAATAAACTCTCTACAGTAAACCCTCGATATAACGCCCTCTGTATAACGAACTTCGGATACAACGAACCTCCTTCGTCACTCCTGCAGGATATACCTTACACTCCAGAGCCCCCCTTTAACGAACTCGGATTTAACGAACTTTAGGATATAACGACCCTGCCTCCCCCATATAGTTCGTTATATCGAGGGTTTACTATATATCTTTTTAAAGTTTTTTACGGTCACAATGACGTATTTCTCTGAAAGATCCAATCAGCTCTCTATATCTTTATATCTCTATGCTCCTGAGTCTACAACTAGAAATATTGTAGCTAGGAAACGAATAACAGAACTTTTTTATAATAACCTTTTTGTCAGAAGATATGCTGCATGTCTTATCTATTTCTTGATACTTGATGAGGCCATTGCCGTGGAAACTATATTAATACGAATCACATATTACCTTATTGCTGTAGATCTATTGAAGCGATCATATTTCTTGGAACATATTTGTATCCTTTTAGACTATACTGGCACATGAAAAAAAGTTAGGAACTTGGAGTTGAGACTTGAAGCTCTGAAAATTTCATGGTTTTCATGCATAAAATTATGTCCGTTAAATTAAAGGTGGCCCAACCTTATTATCTAATTAGGCCCAGAAATTGTGCTAGAACATGATTGGTTTAAATAAAAGGAGCACGAACAATAATAATAAAACGATGGTACTACGTTCACCCTCTTCATTTCACTCATAGCTATTGTAGTATGAACATTGTGGTGACTATAATTAAAAAGCTAGAGCAGACATAAAGTTGCGTGACGTCATTTCGGAAAGATTTAGGTTCTTACAGTAATATAAAACTAAATTGTTGCTAGGATTGATACAGACTAAAATTTACTAACAGACTTTACTTTATTGAGGTGCAGTACATGCTTTACATGAATAAAATGCACACAATGAAGCAGAGTAGGTTTGAAAAAAAAATATATTAATTTCAATTTGCTAAACTTAGAAAGGAAAAAAGTACAATATACAATTGGATAAGAGGTCTAAAGTACATAAAACTTACTTCAAAGTAGTAAAACCTGTGGTATATAGGGAGCTTTATCAATACAAAGGATCTATCACGACTTTTTTAATTTTTTTTGAATTTGCATTAAACATGAATGCTCACAAAATGTTTACAACCAACGAGAGAAATTATTTTTATTCATTTAATTATGTCATGTTTTGAACTAATAGATCTCTAAAAATACTTATTCCTTCTCCAACAACTTGGAAGTTGACAATGTGTTTTTAATTTTTTTCTTAATACAATAAAGTTTACAAAAGAATAAATATTTTTAACCTTTTTTCCTACAATATTAAAAGAATATGTTTAGAGACAATGAAGAATTTCATAATGCATTTTGATGATACCAACTGATGTATGTATTGTGGATTACATTTTTAAAACGAAACATTTACCACTTAGGTAATGCATAGCTTTAAAATAAAAGTTTGTGCAAAAATAAAGTTTTTTTTATTGCAGTTACTTTAATAGTTTTTTATGACCATTATTTCAAACTACTATGCATCAAAGTAAGCACTAATTCGCTATGAGTTGGTGCAATGAACTTATGGTGGTTGTTTGCTTCAAATGATAGTAATTTATAAAGTTTTTTCCCTTAATTGCTCCAAGAATAATTATATTGCATTTTAGTACCTAACATAAATGAACATCAATGTGTCCTCCAGTTTTGGTCACTATTTTCCGTATAATTTTTTTATTAATTATAAAAATATACGCAAAGAGAATGTACATTGCTTACGAGATTTAAAATTGCTATAGATAAGAACACATTAATTTCATTTTTAAATTTGATGATATAATCAAGTTTAAAAAATAATACTGACAACTTTAAAATCAAAGTAAGGAATACAACCACAGAATTGCAGAAGAGAGTATCATTGTATGAAGTCAGAGGTGGTCCTGGCTTCTTTTACGCCCTGGGCGAACACTCCATTGGCGCCCCCCTCCCATCAGTGTTACAAATATATATATTAATTCACCAATCTCTGTCCGTCTGTATGTCCGCACGCTATCTCCTCCCACATTTATGGTCAAATTTGAACTTTGAAGGTACCTATGGAATCCTGGGTCAAGATGGACCTAATAAAACTATTTGCAAAGTGATGGGACCAGAAATGAAGAAAAAAAAATTCAGACCTTGTCTGATTTGAACTATCTACTTTTCAAGGTAAAGAGAGGAAAAAAGAAAAGGAGGAGGAGGAGATAGAGAAATAAAAAAAGAAAAAGCATCTCATGTGACTTAAAACCTACCCATACCCGAAGGGCGAATATATGAGCGCCGTAGGCGGCCAAATATGCGAGTAACACTAATTACAACATCTTAACAAGAAATAATGTAAATATAATATGATCATGAATCTATGTATACTAATGAAAAAAGCATTCTGTTCGTTCGTTCCTTTCCCTGTATCTCCAGAACAGTTAATTAGATCTTGACGATATTTTTAGTGAATGGTTTTGAGAGCTCAGGGAGTGTTTACGTGGGGTTGTAATCTCCCGGAAAATTCGTCATCACCATGCTTATTTTATTCGTCAAAACGTTTTTCGCCGATTTTTTAAATTGCCAAGTTAGATTTTCACCAAATTTTCTGTGGATTATTATGAGGTAGTAAATCGTGTTTTAGTTTTTTTTGGGTGTTTACCGGAAAATTCGTTTTCTATATGGTTACTTAAAAATAAGTTTTTTACTGTCCTTTCTTTCCACCCAAATTTAGGTTTTGTGGAAAATTACAACTTTTTTATAATACAACATCGCGCTATTCAAATTTTAATAATGCCAAGAGATGGAAAATGATGTCAATCGCTCTCAACTTTCTTGATAAAATATGAAGTTGCAGTCCCTCTTAAATTTTTTCTTTTGCTGTTTTCCTCCATCAACGGAGATCAAATTAATACTCTAATATTCATCACTACCATACATATCTTCGGCACTCTATGTTCTTTATGAAATGGCTTCAAAAGTAATTTCTCTTATGAAATTTAAATACCCAGCCTTAAAGAATAGAAAACGGGAAAAATGGCAATGACGACTTTTAAGGAAATACTCTTCATAAGAAAATAACGTAGGCACTTTATGAAATGACATAAAAATAATTCTTTTTACGATATTTAAATACCCAGCCTTAAGGAATATAAAACGGAAAAAATGGCAATGAAGACCCAATAACGACTTTTTAAGGAACTTATTTTAATATGAAAAATCACATGCGATGACATCACTTATGTGCCCCCTGCGTGCTCAGCGCCCACCTTAACCGACCTGCTACTGAGCGGAGTTTTTTTACTTTGAAAAGTCACTGGATGTTTATTTTGAATCTGCATCCACATCCAGCTGTTGCTCGAGCTGCGCTGAGCTCCAGTGAGGCGTCCGGCAGATATAGAGATTGGGACGTGATCCTCAGTGTGTGGAAACTGGCGATTTTTTTTGCGCTCCCAAATAGATTGCGCCCTGGGCAGTCGCCCGCATTGCCCATAGACAAATCCCGGCCCTGTATGAAGTTCGTATGTATGCTAAATTCTAAATTATTTACAATGGTTATTTTCCCATTTTCCGTTGCACAAATTGAACGATGAGTGCTCCCATTCTCCTATTGAAATGTTAAATGCTTCTCGAGAAGTAGATGGTCTAAGATGGTTATTCCGTGACTATATGACATAATGCATTTACGGTTGTTTTTTTTCATTTATTCTACAATTGTATCATATACTCCAAATGCTTACTTGTCCAGAGATTGGTCACGAGGAACATGTGGTTTTAATGATAAAGATATTTTAACAAATATTTATTTGCCCGCCATTCGATCATAGAGATATAAAATATAGAGAGCTTCATAACATAGAAACATATTTGTTATGTATTTATTCGTGTGCAGAAGTGTCTTGTGTGCTCCTGTAAATTAGTTTGATTTTCTTCGAACATAGACGGAAGTGAAGGACATAATTCACATCGTTGGATTTGTAAGACTTTCGTTGATTTTTCAAGCCCACTTTGGACCCTCAGAGACGCGGAACCTGGAAGCACGAAGCGAAATCCTGTGGCGGGAGAATAATAAGAAAAATACATAAGAAGGATATTTCTCCCTTGGTTTGTATGATTTTATTCTTCTTTCGATCCACCTGAGAGAATATCATTAACAGCCTGATACACTCATTTAAATCCTCAACTATTTAAAGGGGCGAGGAAAAAAAAAATCTTGTAAGAAAACACATTTGATTTCTAAAAAGGAAAAATGAATGCGCTCCCTCCTGATAAACCTCCTGACGGTCTAGGAGAGGAAGGGATGAAAGGAGAGAATAAAACAATAACAACAGGACTCCCTCTTCATACGAACTACCTACAAGCTCTAAAGAAAAACTTGGCGCTAAAGGCAATGAAAAGTAGGCTCATTGTTGATCTAAAGTCAATTGAAGATGACTACTTTCCGAATAGGCCTAATGACAAAGATGTTGAAATTGTAATTTTTGATATTTTAAGATTGGAGCCGAATGTTATTAAGGGGATTCGTGTCTGCCCTGGATTTAAAAATATCATCATTATTGATCTTAATAAGGAAATGGACATTGGAATTAGCTTGTCTCATGTAAAAGATGAATTCATCATTCGAAGATCAGAAGGAAAATTTAAAGGACTTAAGGGTTCAGTTAGAGGGCTCAAGGCCCAACGTAAAGATGAAAATGGTAATCCCATTATTTTTGAACGAAATATAATCATCCATTCCCCACACGAGGATATTACAATGGAAGATATGGAGAGTACTGTGAAAAACTATGGGGATATTGTAGTTCCTATAAAGGAATGTTGCTTTAAGGAAGGAAAGCTGAAAGGAATTTCAAATGGAAACTTTATGATGAAGGCAACTTTGAAGAGTGAAATACCTGGGTTCCTTCCAATCAAAGGGTTTAAAACAAGGATAAGCCATGCTGGTCAAAATATTACCTGTGCCAAGTGCTTCAATATTGGGCATTTCGCAAGGGATTGTCCAAATAAAGCTGTGAAATGGAGCAATCAAATTATCAAGATGAATGAATGTTCAACGGTAGAAGCGATTGGAATAAAGGAAAATAAACAGAATGATGAAAAACCAAATGAAACCCCCATTAAAGATATTACTGAATGTACGGGAGAGGATTCCAAAACTAAAGGAACTCCAATGGACAACAATATATTGGCAAATTTGAATGGCGTCATTGCGAACGGAGGCAGTCAGAAAAATATTCGTGAAAAATTCAGCGGAGAACAAAGCTTAATCAATTCAAATACAGAGAAAGGATGCAATTCAAATAATGAACTTATTTTGGAAGCCGTGGAAATAACAAGTGGAAATAAATTCAATACACAAAAGGCAAAGAAATCGAATACTATGGATAATTTCATATTATTTTCTCGAACTAGATCTGGTTCTACATCAAAAAGAACGTCTCCAGATTCCGGATTATCCCCAGACAGTAAAGAGACACCATCTAAAGCACTTAAAAATTAAGCAGGCATGGCATCTCACTCCCAACATTTATTGATAAATAAAATAAATTGTGTGCAGATTAATCTTGGAAAGAGGAGTCTTGCAGGACATGAAATAGTCAAGCTAATCGATGATCAGTCTACTCATATTGTTTTGGTTACTGAGCCTCCTTTAACAAATAATGCTCTTAATCAAATTAATGGCACCTACGATATTTTTTCTCCAAAACTTATTGCTGGAAGTAATGCTAGAGTGGGCGTTGTTGTGTCAAAAGATCTAGAGGCTGCCGAAATATTTGAATATTCAAGTAGGGACATGATAGCAATTACTATACGAGTTCAAGAAAAGCAGGTAGTAATTGTATCTTTCTATGCAGATATCACTTTCCCGTGTGTTTTTCCGGAATTAGAAAAGTTGACGACGGAGTGCAAAAAAAAGAAAATACCTTTACTGATTGGAATGGATACCAATGCTCACAGTACTTTATGGGGCTCGGATACCACAAATAAAAGAGGAGAACAAATTGAAGAAATGTGTGCTTCCCATCAGATGAATGTTTGTAATGAGGGGAAGAGATTTACATTTGTTGGTGGAGTGGGATCATCAGTGATAGATGTAACCTTCGCAAACGACTTAATGCTCCCTTATGTAACACTCTGGAGAGTATCACAAAAACCTACCATGTCTGATCATAAATATATTATGTTTCGAATAGACCTGCACATGCAACCAACTTTGCTGAGAAATTTGAGGAGAGTGAAATGGTCTGAATTCCGATATGTTCTGCGTCCTCTAAGCAATACAACGCTGAAGGGAAATGAAAGTGAAGTTTATCTAAGTGAAATAGAAAGACTAGCCTATGACCTCACTCAATGCATAAAGGACGCGCTCGACGTAGTGGCACCATTGAGGGAGAAAAAGCATAGAAGAGTAGTTCCCTGGTGGACAAAAGAGTTGAGTGGCTTAAGAAAGATGGTTAAAAGAGCTGAAAGACGGTTAAAAAAGACCCAAAGTGTCGCTGATAAGGAGACTTATTATTTCAACAAGAGAGAATATAGGAGAGTAATTGAACTCGAGAGACGACAACATTGGAGAAAGAGATGTACTGAGTTGGACTCCCAGCAAGCCGTGATTGCAGCAATTCAGAGACAAAAAGAAAAAAAGAAGTCTGGATTAGGATTATTTCCAAACAACACCGGAAACTTCTCAATCAGTGACAATCTTACAAGGATGATTTTAACGCATTTTAATAACGCCACTATCTATGGATCTGGTGAGGATGTTCTGCATGAAGAATGTAAGAAGAAGGAAAGCGGCAACTTACCGTGGGAAAACAAAATCGACAGCTCATTTATTAAAGAAGTTTTTAACTCTTTTAAGAATTTTAAAAAACCAGGGCCGGATGGTCTGGCTCCAATTGTTTTAAAAAATTTATCAATGGAGTACTATGAACGAATAGCTTTTATATATATATTATCTCTAAGGTTTTCTTACGTTCCAAGGATATGGAGTGAAGCAAGAGTACTGTTTTTACCGAAACCAAATAAAGACGACTACATGAACCCTAAATCATACCGTCCAATAACACTCGCAAACACTTTAGTAAAAGGACTAGAAAGAGTAGTTTACTGGCATATAGAATCTTTAGAGCTAAAAGTTCCCATGGAAAACCAGTTTGGGTTCCAGATTGGGAAATGTGCTGATACAGCTATTGCAAAGCTGGTAGACAGAGCTGAAAGTGCCGTCCTCACAAAAAAACATGCTATTATCGTGTTCTTCGACATTGAAGGGGCTTTTGACAATCTTCCGTTCGATGTAATTGAAGAATACTTGAAGAAAAATGGAGTAGATTCGTGCTCAGTTCATTGGTATAGACACTTCCTACAGAGTCGAAAAATAGTCTGTACACAACAAGGGGAAAATATATATTTCACTCCCACCAAGGGCTGTCCGCAGGGAGGAATTCTTTCCCCATTTGTATGGAATTGTGCAATTCAACATATAATAGCCCCCAAACCAGGACCGTTACTCACTATAGGTTTTGCTGATGATATAGCCGTAATTATCACAGGCATTGACCTGACTTCGATGGCAGATATCATTCAACGAAGAGTGGATGAAATGAACACCAGTGTGTCCAAAATTGGGCTAAAGTTTAGTGTATCAAAAACCAAAGGAATGTTATGCACTTGGGCATGCAAAGTGGACCTTCCCATGATTAAAATCAACGATACACGTATTGAATGGGTTAATCAGTATAAGTATCTTGGGGTCATAATTGATCGAAAACTTCAATGGGGAGCCCATATCGATTATATTGTCAAAAAAGCCAAAGGACTTCTATTTTCTGTGCGGAATTTGATCGGAAGTAATTGGGGGTTGCGGCCTTTTTATACGCAATGGATTAGGAAGGCCTGCTTGGAACCAATCATTTGTTACGGGGCAAGCATTTGGGCGCCTAGGAGTATGAATCTGAAAAAATACCATGTTAAATTAAGGCGAATTAATAGGCTGGCATGTCTATTAATGTGCAGAGCCATGAGATCCACTCCGACAAAAGCCATGGAAGTTATGTTCAATATAGAACCACTACACATAAGCATAAAAAGGTGGGCACTAAGGTCGAGGTTAAGAGTCATGCATAATGTACCGATAAAATGGCTGACTCATTCTCGATCAAAAGGCGGAGGAAGTATCATCCAAAAAGAATTAGACGTTCTACTGAAAAAATATGGTACTGCATTGGAAAAAAATGTCCACAAATCATATTCCATGCCTCCATTTGAAATTACCAAGAAGTTAATTGGGGATCCCAAATGCCTGAATATTTTTACGGATGGGTCGAAGATGAGCGATGGAGTTGGTTTTGGCTGGTGCATTACCTTTGGAGAGCAGTCCATTCAAGAAGGATGCGGAAATCTTAACTGGTACAACACGGTATTTCAAGCAGAGTTGGAAGGAATTCTACAGGCAGTACGAGCTTTGAATGTGATGGAAAAATACCACGACTCCCCAGTGACATTCCATGTGGACAGTATGGCTGCCATTGAATCTTTATCAAAGAGAAGAGGCTTATTTACAAAACAACAAAATGCAATATTGGATGAAATGAGCAGGTCGAAGAGGACTATATATATGAAATGGATTAAGGGCCATGACGACAACACTGGCAACGAATTTGTGGATGCCTTAGCTAAGATGGGATGTAGTATTATATCTCCATCTAGCGTCGAAGTCCCTCAAATAACAATAATAAGAGAAATCGAAAACAAAACTCGATCGTTATGGCTGAAAGAATGGCATGGTGAACAAAGTTGCCGCCAAACAAAATTCTTCTTTCCTGATCTGAAACAAAGATGGAAGTTGCACACTCACACGAGAATTTCAATTCATAATATTGTAAGTTTTGTGTCTGGCCATATTCGTATGAAAAAACATCTCAAGGAAATGGGATTGGCGGATGAGGACTCTTGTAGGCTTTGTGGAGAGGAACGAGAGTCTCCCATTCACTTTGTCAACAGCTGTGATGCCCTTGCTGGTGTAAGGAGGAACCTTACCGAGGATCGTGAGGACTATCGTTGGAGTAAGGATGATGTTTCCCACTTCATCAGGGCTCTCATCAACACGCGCCAGTTCGTGGATGTCTTCTTCGATGACCAAATTCTTCAATGATTTTTTAAACAACAGTTTTTATTTGAAACAAGTATGTGCTTTTAAACGTTTTTATTATGTATTTTAGTATGTTATATTAGATTGTTTATTGTTGTTTGTTCACCGTTTGTATATAAATGAAATATACCTCACCTTTAGGGTATATGCCTAACGGGTTGCTGCATTAAATTGCAGTTTCCGTTACCCCATGAGAAGCTTAACCGCATATACTCCTGGGGGGAAATTGAAAAAAAAAATAGAACATCGTTCAGCTGTCGCCTGTGCTCAAAATAAACAAAGTATTTGTGCTACGTCAACGTAAGTTCATAGGGATATAAATATTTGTTTATATTGGGCACAAAAACGTATTTCTCTGAAGAATCCAATAAGCTCTCCATGGCTTTATATCTCTAAGCATTCGATGCCCAATGTGGGACTAGCATAATATTAAATAGAAATTTGCTTAAGGGTAGTTTAATATGGAATAAAAACTTACGGCAGCTTTAAAGTCATAACCAACAATCTAAGGAATCACAATTTTTGTCACGTATTACGTTAGGTTGTCTAACTAACAATATTATGAGGAATTCCTTCAATTCGCAATAGTGGATTCAAAGAAATCTCCTATCCGAGTACGGGTCGTTATAGAACTCGAATTAAACCAGAGACCAATACATATGCTTAAGAAGAAATACGTTTACTTCAACTCAAAAAGATAAAACAAAAAATGGTTGTCATGTTCTACATAAATGCTGTAGAGAGCTGCAGATTAAGAATCGAGTTTATATATGAATTCGGCTTCGAAATACTTAACAAAAAGCTTATTTTATACATGAGTAAGAGCAGTTCCTTTATTCAATTAGTTGGAATAGGAGTAGCCCATTCAAAGATTCATATATTAACATGGATCTATTACATCCCATGAAGAAAATACAATTAGTATTTTAAAGGATGACATTTCGCTCTTTGAATTA
>CP045893.1:2261878-2282369 GCA_013387185.1 Caligus rogercresseyi
GGGGATGAAATATTATGAGAAGAAACTTATAAACTACTCTCCAAGAAACTATATAGAATAGTAATGCACTTTTTTTAATTTACCCAAAGTGACCAAAAATTTACACAATGAATGACCTTTTATTCATTCATTCTTATTACCAAAATAAACAGCTTATTTAGTATTTAGGTATGCAACTATTGTTGAAATAAGTTGAGAAAAGTCTGATTAGGGATATTATTTGGGCGGTAGACTCGGAATCATGGATTTGCTCATTTTGATTGACTCGGATTCGTGGACTCCATAACTTAAATATTAGGACTCAGAAAGGAGGCCTCGAGAGTTAAAATCTTAGGAACGGATACGAGGACTGGGAACAGTATTAATTTCTTCAGCTTTTTTTCATTTCGTCATGGAGCACAAATGACGGTCTACGAGCAAACAAAAAATATATTTACAAGGTTAGTCCCTATACGCTTCCTAGTAATTAATTAAACATTGTTGGTAAACATTTTATACTCGCATGTCACATTGTATATGAATGTTAATGACTATAGATGATAATTTATTATGTTGCTTCTCCTGGATATTAGGGCTGTTCTTATTTTTCAAATGTGTGAAACGTTAGCAACATTGTGGATTTTCTGTTTAAAAGAAGACGACATGCAAAGCTTGAACAAAATCGGTCAACATTATGAGGTCGAGCAACGAGGTCAAGTTTTAAGAAATTTAGTAAAATATAGTTTTCCGCAAATTTCTTGAAATGGTGGACATTACAGACTTCAACAATAATTATTAATTAAAGGAAATCTAATTTACTACCTGACGTATGTTGATGTTTTTAATAAACAGGCTTGTGAGCGATCAGGAAAATAATAGCGATCCGATCAAAAATAGCGATCAGAAATTCTTCTATAGCGATATAACGATCAGGGATTTTTCCGATCAGCGATCCGATCAATTTAATTGCGATCAACAAAAAAATTACCTATGTAATACCAGGCTTGTGAGCATTCAGCTTTTTTGCGTTCAGCGTTAAAAAAAAATAGCGTTCCGTTCAATGTTTTTGCGTTCAGCGTTCAAATATTGTGTAGTGATGATGGTTTTTTTAGAAAAAAAATTTTCCGAAAAAAGTAATGCGTTGTGATTACGTTTTTTTTTTTAGAAAATAATTTCAGATAAAAGTAATGCGTAGTGATGACGTTTTTTTGAAAATAATTTCAGAAAAAAGTAATGCGTAGTGATGACGGTTTTTTTAAAGAATTTCAGAAAAAATTAATGACATTTTTTCCGACAAAAGTCCAAGAAATGTTTGGAAAAATTGAACGCTGAACGCAAAACTCTTTTTTTTGCGTTCAACGTTCAGCGTTCAAAAAAAAGTTGCGTTCCGTTCATTGAAGGTGCCGTTCAATTTTGCGTTCCGTTCACAAGCCTGTGTAATACTAATTCTAAGTAAAAATTAAATGTATTACAGTCAAACCTTTGTAAGTATTCAACTTTATATGGCAATGAAATGATTGTTTCCCATAGCCTATGAGCTCCAAAATAACGACTTCTCCATTTATGCCTGTCTGTATATTTTTGGACAAAATATCAGAATGGTTGTTTCTCATAGCCTATGAGCTCCAACACTCTGGCTCCACAATTGACATATGTCTGCATATTTTAAGACAGGAGATGCCAGAATAAATGTTTCCGATAGCCTATGAGCTCCAAAACAATGACTTCTAAATATTCGCGTGTCTGTATATTTTAGGACAAAAAATATATCAGGATAGCACACAATGGCTTTTTCCATTAGTATTAGTCTGTATTTTGTGTTTTCTAAACAAATATTAGTTATAAACTAATGGATTTTGGTCAATGTGACAGCTGGTTAAGTTTTAAGAAATGTAGGGTATGTCTCAAAAATCCTTATTACAGACATTTTTTCTTTTTTAGTTATTTTATACAAATTGATCGGATCGCTATTTTTTAGTGATTTTCTTACGATCAAAAGATATAAAGATCAGGACCTTTTGCGATACTGCGATCAGCGATCAAATATCGCTATATCGCTATTGATCGCCGATCAGAAAAAACTCCGATCAACAAGCCTGTTAATAAAACAAAGTTTTCAGTAAAAACAAAGAAAAAAATGGAGTGTGTAATGTTAGCATATTTCATAGCTTTTTTGTATCAATTAAATTCACTCGCCTGTAGAAGATGACTTGTTCGCTTCAGAGAAAAATAGTATTTTAAGTTTAGTAAACTTTAGACGATAAATCCAAAAATGACATTGGTTGCATTCTATCAATTCAGAATTCAGTACAATCTGAGTTTACATCATATGATTCAGAGCTTGTATTGACCTATAAGAAATTGATTATGAAAAAAATAAATAATAAGTGTTTCTTAGATTTGCGTCAAGGTATCCTCTCAAAATTTTACTTTGTCTCTTTTTAAATTTTAAATTTTAAAGAAGATAGTTCCTTTACAGAGAATGTGTTTCTTTCTGTTCTAACGGATTGATTTGACAAGATGTTTGAATGTACGAGTACATACTTCATTTATCTTTAATTGTTGATATAGTACATGAGATGAGTTTTGTGTGATGATGATATACTAAAAAGTCTTAACTCTTTCAATATATAATTACACAAAAAAAATATATAAGTATTAAAAAAAGATATCTATATAGTTCATTGTTTGGGGGAAAAATACATTTGTGGGTATGTTAGAAAGAAACAATTTAGATATCCATTGTTTAACCTGTATAAAAGTTACGTTTTAGAAAAGAAAAGTAGTCGTGTGTTGATTACATGCTAGAAATATTTCATTTTACGGTGTAAATTTAACTTTATTTAGTTTTAATAAAATTTACTTGTAATTAATTATAAATACAATCAATGTTCCTCTCATTCCTTCCCATCTTGTTCCAAAGATCCAGAAGACAGCTGTTTGTTATACAAGGCTTCTGGATCTTATTGATCTCATGGTGAATGGTATTGTTATATTTTATGTATTATAAAAATGTAGTGGCAGGCAGTCACATAAATTGCGAGTAATATCTTCTTGCTCATAGTCAAATCTATTTTAGTGTAAAGTTTATAAAATAATCGTATATGTTCATTAATTTTTGAGAAAGCCTTTCGACCCCCAGCAGTTATCGAAATAGGAATAAATAAGATAAATTGATAAGATTGTATAGTCCTTTATTTTTCTTTCAGAATTCCTACAAGTTATTTATATAAAATCGCATTAAGAGAAAGTAAACGAAAAATATGAACAAAAGTAACACAAGCTACTTATATCTTTATTTTGTTTTTCGTTAGAAAAAAAGGAAATTTAATGCTTCTTCATTACAATGGGCCTTAAGTGTCTTGACATCTTGTGTGGTTGTTTATGGTTGTAAAGGCCTCTTTGTTTCACGGGTACAATTTATGCTAACACATAATTTAAATAAACACTTGTATATACAAGAGTACGAGAGAGAGAAATAATACTCTTTCAAGGCTTTTAGTTCTTTTTGTTAAGGACGGCAAAGAAACAATGTTATTCTTAGATACAAGGAGAATAACAGAATGGGTTCTCACCTTGCAAGTTATATAACTTAAAGCGTTAAAGAAAAGTATCGCATGCAAGGAAAAAGTAAACAAAAAAAAATTGGCCAAAATTTTGGTTATTTTCTTTCACATTAGATGTCGTTAGTCCATGAAATTACGTCACAATCTTATTTAAAACGGTTTAAAGGTATGAAAGTGAATGATTTGAAATATATCAATCACTACAACATTGTGCAAGATTCCAAATATAAATAATAAAAGGAATTTGTTATTATTTTCAAAGAGCTCTAGCATCGCTTTGCCCCTTACGGACTAAAGAAGAACTAAGATTTTGGCCAATTCCTTTTGGGAAAAAAGGAATAATTTTATGTTATGCATGCGCTACTTTACTTTAACGATTTAATATAACTAATGGATATATGATATAAACGTAACGATCCATTTATTTTATTGTATCATTGACAAAGTCTTCATTTCATTAGAGGCGTCATATTTATGTACTGCATCAGATGTAATTTTGCGAACATGTAAATTGCAAAAAGCCTTTTGAAGTCTTTTTTATGTGGCATTTAAACATTTTTTTTTAAATCATTTTAATCATGGGACAAAATATTATAAAAGGATTTATATTAGCATAAAATCTGTCTTTTCAATTTTATGATGTTTTTAATATTTTTTATTTAGACAGGAAACACGAAATTTAAACGGATATAATTTAATCCTGGATATTTATAAGGAGTAGTTTCCTAAATTACGACAATGGAGGAAACATTTGATATATTTTTATCGACATACTTTTCGAATGATTAAATATAACTCTTTTTGTATTTCTTACGTATCATCTTTTAAGAAAAACAAACAAATGGTACTTTATTAATAAATACTTTCAACAAAAGTCATAAAGAAAAAAGGGAAAAAGTGTGATGATTTCGAATATGTCCAAAAAGCGGTGAAAATTGACACACAAAATGCGCATTTTAGTTATTGACTGATGTGTCACAACTTATGAAAATAGTACATAGCTAGGACATGTATACACTCAGAGAGTGCAAACCTCCGCCGATCCCCACCAAATGAATCACTTGGTCTTTTTGTCATTTCCAACCCTCTACGCACTGTCCTTTTAACTCTACATACTGCTCCTTTAACTCTACACACTTGAATTATAGGGGCGTTCCAGTTCATTTGGCATTTTCAACAACTCCACAAAGTTTCATCCGAATCCGTTCCGCACTTTTTGAGTTATCCTGCTGGCAAACAAACAAACCAACCAACAAACCAACGCCAGTGAAAACATACCTCCTTCGGCGGAGGCCCAGGAAAAGGAGGAAGAAAAAATAGAACAAAGAAAAATATCACCTTCAAGGAGTAGTTAAGCTACGAATTTGTAAAAAAAAATTAACTTCTATGATTAATATAAACTAATAATTTTGTTATCCATGATGGACATTAATTTCATTTATTACCTCCGCCGAAGGAGGTATTGTTTTCAGTGGCGTTGGTTGGTAGGTTTGTTTGTTGGTTGGTTTGTTTGTCAGCAGGATAACTCAAAAAGTGCGGAACGGATTCGGATGAAACTTTGTGGAGTTGTTGGAAATGCCAAAAGAAACAAGTGAATAATTTTGGCATCTCTGAGTGCTTCTTTAAGATACAAAATGAGCTAAATACTAATAAATATTTCAAGTTAGCCTACTCTGCCAATTGATGTCGCTGTGCTGTGCTCTCCTCTTTGATGACGTCAGTTTCTTTTTTTCCGTGTACCTCTAGAGTGTAAACAATAAAGGAGCAGTATGTAGAGTTAAAGGGACAGTGCGTAGAGGGTTGGAAATGACAAAAAGACCAAGTGATTCATTTGGTGGGGATCGGCGGAGGTGCATCTCTGAGTCTCTAGTTTTTATATATATAAACATAAAGCGAAAATTTGAATATATTAATATAAAATTTATAAACGAAATATAAAGTTATACAACATGTTATTTAACATATTTGAAACTTTAAATATAACAAATATTAGACAAGAAATATAACTATATTATTTTATATGCTTTTTTAAACTTTCTTCGATAAAAAAATATTTTTCTAAGTTTGATGTTTTTTTGATGGATTGTTTGCAAGTATTTCATCATAAGTTTTATTGTTTACCTGTGCATTATAGATTCATCCAATGAAAATTAATAAAGGCGATAACAGTTTTTTTTGGTGAACGCTATTCACTATATAAATGCCTCGTGCTTGATATAGCCTTGCAAGTCCTTCCAACATTGGGGTTCCAACATATTTGATGATGAGGTATGTGATCTACGTCACACCGATAGTCACCTCTACCATAAAAATATTTAGAAAAAGTAAACAAACTGCCTTCTTTAAATAATACTTTCTAAGTTGCATATTGTATTTAAAATACCATCGTGTTGTGTTGCACCAGGCTGCTTCAATAAAAAAGGGTTTTATTTCCCGTAGGACTATTGCCTTTGCTTGCAATATATATATATATATATATATATATATATATATATATATATATATATATATATATATATATATATATATATATTATATATATATATTTCGAGGGATTCCACGTTAAATCTCTTGGTGATTAAGATGCATCTTCTAGGAGAGATGACGACTTAAATATGGAGATAATATTTTACGATGACGTAAAAAATTATTTATACCTCCGTCGAAGTAGGTATTGTTTTCACTGGCGTTGGTTTGTATGTCAGCAGGATAACACAAAGTACGGAACGGATTCGGATGAAACTTTGTGGATTTGTTGGAAATGCCAAAGGAACAAGTGATTAAACTTTGGCATCTCTGAGTGCAGAATTACGATGCAAAATGAGCTAAATACTAATAAATATTTCAAGTAGCCTACTCTGCCAATAGATGTCGCTGTGCTGTGAAATCGGTGCCGGGAGCGTCTTCCTCTCGGAATTTACGTCGAGGGGAACCCTCCCCCGTCCCTCTACGCCGCCCAGTCGGAAGGCTTATAAGAACCCCGTGACGGCGGAGGTTTGCACTCTATGAGTGCCTCTAGTTTCATTTGCATTTTTTAAAATATAATGTTTGTAGAAATGATTTCATTTTTGTGTTCAAGGAAGCAAAGCGATGCAATACTTACATTGTACATATGTCTTAAATATTAAAAACATTTGATACTCATCTGAGAAGAAATCGAACATAATTAAAATAGTTTGAATAATATCGTCATCCCTTTTAAGAGATATAACTCTTGATCTCTTTTTTTTTCGGTTAAGATTTTTATTTATCATCATCAACAAACAGTGCAGATAAAATACACATAAGAGAATACGATAATATATAAATAAAAACATAAAACTAGGTAGTTGCGTAAAAACAATACATAAATGAACATTATAGTTAATAATTACTGCCTATAAATAAATAACCTTTTATAAAGGGACAATAAGATGAAAAAGCCAATTCTATTTTTGGACGTTTTAAAGAAGGGAGATATTTGTAATGAAACAGATATTTCATCCATTTATCCTCTTCTGCCATTGCAGATTCCGCTATAAATGGTATGGAAGTGGCCTTGTAAAGAATAAGAGGGATAATTCGGGTGTTGTATGTATATATCTATTCTTTTTTCTTTATACTCCTGATCTCTTTTACCAGAGTCGATGATTATTCTGATATAAATCGCGATCGTAGTCACTCCTAGGAGGGGATACTATCGTGATATCTACCAAGAGAGTCAACGATTCTACTGAATCTTCATCTCTACTGTGATATATATATATATTATATATATATATATTATATATATATATATATATATATATATATATATATATATATATATATATAAACTTTTTCTATGGATATGTTGACATTCCCGTACAATCTGGGACATGCTTGGTAGCATCACCTAGTAATTGTATATTCGTCACCTCAATAAATCAGTTATATAAAAAGCCTTCAGTCCTCTTTATACCAATCGAAGAAGAAGAATACGCTTGCCCTGCGTTTATAGGGAATTGGGAGTGACTGCCTCAACAATCATAATTATATTGACATGCTTTTTCCTATCTGAATAACAATCATTTTTCTTCATTGAGAGTTGATTTCTCGAGCATCCATTGAGCAATTACCTTCCTGACCCTTTTGAAGACTGTGATTCATATAAAAACCTTATATTGCTAACAACTTGTAGGCTTACACTGTTGTACTTACATACAAATATATAAAGGGTACATATATGTTTGAGTAATATCCCTTTAATATCATAAAGAGGCATACACACACACACGCCTAGGCATAATTCATGCTATCTACGTCCGTAAATCAAGCAAATTATATTTTCCACAACTTGGAGGGAAAAGATAAAGAAAATGGTTGTATCATCATAATACATAGAAGTTGTTTTTAGATCTTATAGTTAGTCCACAAATTGGATAAGGAAAGGAAGTTAAGTCACTTAAGCTTCTATTGATCATACCCTTTTATTTATTATTTTTAACAGCAAAAATAAGATGAACTACTTTAAATGGATGTTTAATTGGAATTTTTTTTTGAAGGAGTTTATGTTGACTTGTATTAGAGTGTACCATAAAAATCAAGTTTTTCATCAGAATTTAAAATACACTCAAGATTATAAATTATAATCTTATCCAGCTATAATAGTAAAAGTACTGAGAGATGAATACTCTTCTTCACCTGCTGCACGGCAGTGTAGCTTTCCTCATGAGTCAAAAAAAAATCATCATCTCGAAACCGGTGCTTCAACTTCTGGAACAAGAACCGGTCACTGAGGTTTATACCTGGTATATGGACTCAGTTTGACCGAGTAGCATGAAGAAGATGTTTTTCAAACGTTTCTCGGTCGACTTCAGTACTCTATAATGTTCTTCCGGTCAGCTGTAGACCTCTGAGACAGTGCCTTGATGTTTTGGTTTTGCAAGTGAACCGCATCAGAATTATCGTCTTCCACGTCGTCAGCTTTTCACAATGAGTTGAGAAACCGGGCCTCGTGAAATGCATCAGAACCTTCCTACGCTCTGCCAAGTAGAACCAGGACTCATTCTGAACTAACAATTAGATCCTTGAAACATATTCAAAAGTTCTGACAGCATTCCAGTCGTTCCCTCTTGTTGGGGTTTGAAATTTATTGAAGGACGAAACAATTGTGGACGTTAATGAGTCCAAGATCATCCTAACTAATCCTGGGACGGTTCTGCGTAGTAAAGAAACCACAGCAGTAATCTCACGAGTACTCATTCGAGGGCTCCACTTTATCAACCGCTTCAAACATAATTGATCCTTGACGCTCTCAGGATCCCCGAAGTACTCGAGATTCCTTCCTCTCTGCATCCCCAAAGCACTCTCAGGATCCTCGACGGACTAACCCTATCAGGAGGAAGCAGCTCTTGAACCCTCATGAGAGGAGGTGAACGGAGTTAATTGGACCACTAATTTCGTTTGCATTATATATTTCTTACTCACTTTTATTTAGAGATTTGTTGTTGTTTGTTCTATACTATATATACTATGTTTACAATTTTGTCTCTAATAAATAATACACTCAGTTAATTTGATCTCCACATTGCTTCTTATTTCCATTTGAGATCCATGGTCTATTAAATCCATACCCGAGACTTCTTTATACAGACAAATACTGAGGATAGACAAATTATATTAGCTTATTTTTTTCCCATTCCGATTTATGTTTATGATGTGGGAGACAATGAGAAAGATAATCTTTGGCCTATGAACGAAGATAATGACGATAAAAATAAAGACAAAAAAATCATTGGCTTTAGTACTAAAACTTTAAAAAAATATAATCAATAATAGGATCCCTGGTTAACTAAAACCCATACAAGATGTTTTTTGTTTAGACAAACACCGAAGGGTGGTTCATTAACCAAAACTGGATTCATCTCATGGTTTTTTTTTTGGAAGTTAAATGTGAGGATGAATACTTGCTTATTTTTCTTTATGGAGCTGTAACTTAAGGAAGTGTATCATGCCTCTTTGATACCTTAATTGTTTCTATGATTGAATCCAGGACAAAAGGCTCTCATTACATGTTTTTCACTTGATCATGAGGGGTTCCAGTCGAAATCACTTAATGCATTTCTCACTTGCACAAAACATTATGTAACGTGTATGTTGACTCATTTTTATTTATTCCAAGCGTTGAATTGTTGATTTTGAAGGTCAATTGCGTTAACCATAAAATGGTGTTAACGCTCTTCAGGTTTGGATCAAAAACTCGCCACTTTTGTAACAAATGTCAAAAAATTGCTATCGTTACTCGAGTGCCTACTGTTCCATGATGAAATTACAGCTATATCTGAGCACACCTATCAGTATTTTTTACCTCTTTCTCGAAACCTTTCATCGTAAAATAAGAGTGTTCCTTGATTGAAAACCCCTTTATTTCCGTCTAAATGAAAGTACCCAGTAACGCATCTAAGATTACTTTATAACTATTTGAATAGATCCTATTGATATATTTTTTAATGATTTAAAATTTAAAATCTCTAAGACATATTATTTAATTATGAATGTGCAAAAGTTTTAATTTGTTTCAAATTTTGATCCTATTACTTGTCTAGTAGGTACAGAGCAAAATACCTATAAAAAAATCCCCAATGGACTTAAAATAACCCTGCCTGATAATAATTTGAAAAACATATACATACGACTATAGAATAATAACCTTTTCCCCAATGGTACATACGTCAAAAGCTCATAAACTGACATATTTGGTAGACAGCATATATTAGGAAATTCATAGGTATTTGGAATAATAATAACAATAATTACATTATGAGAAAATCATTGACTTGATGCATATCAAGTAGATATTTCAAAGATATTCTCTTCGTATATGAATATGTTTAAATATATTTTCCACCCCAAAGATCAACCATATTGAAAAAAATGCCAAGTATATAAGCCACCAAGTTCATTTTTGTTCTTAGTGATAAAAAAGGTTTTTTTAGCAACTACCTTTATTTGCCAGTAGGAAATGACTTGTTTGACTGAGAAAAAATATAACATAAAAGATTCGAAAATGGCCTTGGTTGCATTCTATCAATTCAGAATTAAGTAATATCTGAGTTGTACTTTATTACATTTTTCCGATTCAAAGCCGGTTGTAACCACTAAAAACCGAATATGAATAAAGTTTAGTGGATTTTTTTTTTCGAAAACATGAGGGATAAATAATGATGAACCAGATTTTGATAGCAAACTGATAATATAAGCCCCCAAATAATCCACGACTCCACTGGAAAAGCTTTAAACTCACATCCATGATCTATAAAGATATTGAAATCCTTTATGATATCCACCGATTTTAAAGATGCAAAATTTCGAACACATCTCCTTCACAAAAGAAATGTCCTCAAGAATTGATTTGTTTTTAGTCAAAGGTTTCTTGAAGGAATCCGTTGATTTTTATGATGTCATAAGTACACAAATATCAAATCATAAAGGGATTCTTTTAAAACTCTCTCAAGTCCCGTTTCAACACAGGAAAAACTACAGAGTTTGAAACTCAACATCATCCTATTAGACGATGGAAGAGTATATAAATTCAAGATACAGTCGACCCTCGCTACTTCACCCCTCGACATTTCGCAGTTCTTTTACTACGCGACGACGGCTTGGCTCCCGTTTTTTGGTTTTGAGGTTGAAAACTGGTAAATTCTCGTAAAAGCAAGAAGGCGGCCCAAAAAAAGGTTCGGCCGAGTACATGTATTCAGACGCACGTACGACAACAAGGCAAAATGGCGGTAGGTTTAAACGCCCGGTGATGTCAAATCTCTCTAAATTTCAATATATATCAACATCGCGACCCTCATATATATCGCGGTGGTCGTGTAGTGGATCCGTGCCGTCGCAATTTTGCGAAGGACGACTGTATCATAACAATGTAGACAGTATTGACCTTTTGGAGATCAAGTTCTCGAAAAATACAGAGGCTGATAAGCAGAAAAGGGGCAATGGAAACTGCTCGATGCAGATGCATTTTACAAAAGCCTGAAGAAATATACGAGGGTAATTTCAGCAAAGACATGAGAGGCAATCGAATGGCAAAAAAATACTACATAAGTTTACAACATAACTTTTGGGTCCGTTGAGGAGACCTTTAACGTAATTTGATTTCGTCTAAACTTTCACAAGATAATATCTATGCATTAAAATAAAATCCTTGGGGTAGCCCGACTCTATAATCCAAAAATCGGAAAATAACAATAATCCTATATATATATATATATATATATATATATATATATATATATATATATATATATGCCCCTTTTATATATATATATATATATATATATAAAAGGGGCATTATAAAAACATAATATTAAGATATCAAATTTTCATCCCCCGCTAAAGTTGCACCAAAAGAAACTAAACGATCAAAGAAAAATTGATTTTGGTTTGGCGTTCAAAGGTTTTGTTATGAAGCAAAACTTTTTTTATTACTTATTTTGAAAAAAATACTTTTACAAAGCTTAGATGTGATCAATTAATGAGCTTGTTTGTTTTCGAATTTTTGTCAAATAGTATTTAGGGCCAATAAATGAACATAAGTGATGACGCACAAACCATTTTTTAAATAACAGTTCTTTCTAGGTTTCTTTAGATTTGAAACAATGGTTTGTGCGTCAGCACTTATGTCCCTTTATTTTTGGATATTTTTCGTAAAACATTAATGAATAATGTATAAAGCAATATTTTTAACACATAGGTATGTAAAAAAGATGCATGACTTTTCAATTTAATTCAACAAGTCATATTATTATTAGTACTATTAAAACTGCATTGACAGCCTAAGATAATGCGTGATAAATCATATGAATACATAAATATTAAAATTCAAAAAGAAAAACTTACTTGTTATACAAGACAATATCAGGAAGCCAAATGCGATCACAAGGAATGCGAATTTTGGTAATGTTGTAGTAGTCTTTAGGATTCCAAATTAGCATTTCATCATACCACTCTTGATCCAGCCACACATTGGTCGTCATAACTTGATTTTTTTCATCCTAGAATAAACATCGATACTCAATATAATCATTAAGTTTGAAAATTTATATAATATTGGGTTAAATTTAGTACAGTTAGTAAAGTAAAGCCAATGTGACTATCTACAGGTGCATTTATAATTCAATAGCTCCTGATATGAGGTGAGTAAGGATACAAATGAATAAGAAATGATATCAGTGATGGAAAATTAGGATAATAAAAGGAGACGTAACGATTTAAAATTTTGGACACGCCTAAGCTCAAACAATACCTTAAGAAATATTAGTTGTTAAACTCAATAGATATCGATTAGTTTGTATATTATGATTGTAATCATTACAATTTTGACCAGCAAACGTTAACTGGTTCTAAAATAAAATATGACAGAAGTGAAATCAATGAAGATTAGCTTTTTCTTGATGCCGCGGAGAACCTCTTGATAGAACAAATGTCTTGTTACTGATTGATTAACACTTTTCAATGTCCATACTGTCAAAAATAGCACAATAATGAAAAAATGTTATTCCATAGACTTCAATTCTACGATTTATAATTTAAGTAGGTCGGTGATAATGTCTTTGGGATTCTGAAGACATGTTTCAATAGGGTAAGGTTAGGTATTCTTTGAAATGGATACCCTCGCTGAGGTAAGAAAAATTCACGAAGTAGATGTCCAGCCTTCACGTAGTGAGTCCAGTCGCCTCATTCTACTCTTGAAGCTAGCCCGCTATATTGACAAAAAAAATTGTATGCACAATGTACGAAAAGATTGCCTATTGATACAAAGTTTCTCTGATGTCAGTATGTGGGATGCTTCCAATGCGTTCTTGGGATTCGTAACAATCATTTGTTGCTTTTATTGTGAGTTAAGTATTACGAGGAACGTATTTTGATGATTGATCCTAGAGATATAAAAACAAAAAGGTTTCGTGATTGATGAAGGACTGCCCACATTACGAATGGAATCAGAAATGCAAAAATATTGTCATTCAACATTTGAATGCTTTCTCTTAAAAATAGTGGCAAAATTGGCAAAATAATATCATTATAGCAAACTCAATAACTGTCTTTAATTAAATTTCCCCCCTTTTGAATTATAAAAATATTTAAAGAAATCAAAACACCTGCTAATTAATGATATGAAATCTGTTTGTTATGAGTTTTCGTCAATGCCATGTTATGAATGCGTCCAGACCATAGATATATATATATAGAGAGCTTATTCCCTCCAATAGCAGAGAAACATCGTCGTTCAGTTGTACTCTGGACACAATGACGTATTTATCTGAAGAATCCATAGAGATATAAAGATATAGAGAGCTTATTCCCTCCAATAGCAGAGAAACATCGTCATTCAGCTGTATTCTGGACCATAGAGGTTTAAAGCCATGGAGAGCTTATTAAATTCTTCCGAGAAATATGTCATTGTGTCCCGAATACAGCTGAACGATGTTTCTCTACTATTGGAGGAAATGAAATATGTCATTGTGTCCAGAATACAGCTGAACGATGTTTCTCTGCTAATAGGAGGGAATAAGCTCTTTATATCTCTTTGTTCTGAACACAATGACGTATTTCTCTGAAGGATACAATAAGCTCTCTATGTCTTTATATCTCTATGGTCCTGACTCTCCTACTCTAAGGCACTGCCTGAAAGAAAACTAGTGGATCAGATGGGAGAAATGAAAATTGCGAGCACGCTAAAAAGACCACTTAATCCGCATCCTTGCTCATTGTTTGAAAGAAAAGGAGAGAGGATAATAAAAAAACAAGATGGCATTATACTACAAACAAGGAATACTAGAAAACTAGCTTCTAGTATTCCTTGACTACAAATTATCTCTTTACTGTGTTGAGAAGTTAACACTAATTCAAAGAGCGAAATGTCATCCTTTAAAATACTAATTGTATTTTCTTCATGGGATGTACATAGATCCATGTTAATATATGAATCCTTTGAATGGGCTACTCCTATTCCACTAATTGAATAAAGGAACTGCTCTTACTCATGTATAAAATAATGCTTTTTTGTTAAGTATTTCGAAGCCGAATTCATCATATTAAACTCGATTCTTAATCTGCAGCTCTTACAGCATTTATGTAGAACATGACCAACCATTTTTGTTTTTATCTTTTTGAGTTGAAGTAAACGTAATTTCTTCTTAAGCATATGTTATTGGTCTCTGGTTTAATTCGAGTTCTTATATCGACCCGTACTCGGATAGGAGATTTCTTTGAATCCACTATTGCGAATTGAAATGAATTCCTCATAATTATTTGTTAGTTCAGACAACCTAACGTAATACGTGACAAAAATTGTGATTCCTTAGATTGTTGGTTATGACTTTAAAGCTGCCGTAAGTTTTTTATTCCATATTTAAACTACCCTTAAGCAAATTTCTATTTAATATTATGCTAGTCCCTACATTGGGCATCGAATGCTTAGAGATATAAAGCCATGGAGAGCTTATTGGATTCTTCAGAGAAATACGTTTTTGTGCCCAATATAAACAAATATTTATATCCCTATGAACTTACGTTGACGTAGCACAAATTACTTTGTTTATTTTGAGCACAGGCGACAGCTGAACGATGTTTATTTTTTTTTCAATTTCCCCCCCAGGAGTATATGCGGTTAAGCTTCTCATGGGGTAACGGAAACTGCAATTTAATGCAGCAACCCGTTAGGCATATACCCTAAAGGTGAGGTATATTTCATTTATATACAAACGGTGAACAAACAACAATAAACAATCTAATATAACATACTAAAATACATAAAAACGTTTAAAAGCACACATACTTGTTTCAAATAAAAACTGTTGTTTAAAAAATCATTGAAGAATTTGGTCATCGAAGAAGACATCCACGAACTGGCGCGTGTTGATGAGAGCCCTGATGAAGTGGGAAACATCATCCTTACTCCAACGATAGTCCTCACGATCCTCGGTAAGGTTCCTCCTTACACCAGCAAGGGCATCACAGCTGTTGACAAAGTGAATGGGAGACTCTCGTTCCTCTCCACAAAGCCTACAAGAGTCCTCATCCGCCAATCCCATTTCCTTGAGATGTTTTTTCATACGAATATGGCCAGACACAAAACTTACAATATTATGAATTGAAATTCTCGTGTGAGTGTGCAACTTCCATCTTTGTTTCAGATCAGGAAAGAAGAATTTTGTTTGGCGGCAACTTTGTTCACCATGCCATTCTTTCAGCCATAACGATCGAGTTTTGTTTTCGATTTCTCTTATTATTGTTATTTGAGGGACTTCGACGCTAGATGGAGATATAATACTACATCCCATCTTAGCTAAGGCATCCACAAATTCGTTGCCAGTGTTGTCGTCATGGCCCTTAATCCATTTCATATATATAGTCCTCTTCGACCTGCTCATTTCATCCAATATTGCATTTTGTTGTTTTGTAAATAAGCCTCTTCTCTTTGATAAAGATTCAATGGCAGCCATACTGTCCACATGGAATGTCACTGGGGAGTCGTGGTATTTTTCCATCACATTCAAAGCTCGTACTGCCTGTAGAATTCCTTCCAACTCTGCTTGAAATACCGTGTTGTACCAGTTAAGATTTCCGCATCCTTCTTGAATGGACTGCTCTCCAAAGGTAATGCACCAGCCAAAACCAACTCCATCGCTCATCTTCGACCCATCCGTAAAAATATTCAGGCATTTGGGATCCCCAATTAACTTCTTGGTAATTTCAAATGGAGGCATGGAATATGATTTGTGGACATTTTTTTCCAATGCAGTACCATATTTTTTCAGTAGAACGTCTAATTCTTTTTGGATGATACTTCCTCCGCCTTTTGATCGAGAATGAGTCAGCCATTTTATCGGTACATTATGCATGACTCTTAACCTCGACCTTAGTGCCCACCTTTTTATGCTTATGTGTAGTGGTTCTATATTGAACATAACTTCCATGGCTTTTGTCGGAGTGGATCTCATGGCTCTGCACATTAATAGACATGCCAGCCTATTAATTCGCCTTAATTTAACATGGTATTTTTTCAGATTCATACTCCTAGGCGCCCAAATGCTTGCCCCGTAACAAATGATTGGTTCCAAGCAGGCCTTCCTAATCCATTGCGTATAAAAAGGCCGCAACCCCCAATTACTTCCGATCAAATTCCGCACAGAAAATAGAAGTCCTTTGGCTTTTTTGACAATATAATCGATATGGGCTCCCCATTGAAGTTTTCGATCAATTATGACCCCAAGATACTTATACTGATTAACCCATTCAATACGTGTATCGTTGATTTTAATCATGGGAAGGTCCACTTTGCATGCCCAAGTGCATAACATTCCTTTGGTTTTTGATACACTAAACTTTAGCCCAATTTTGGACACACTGGTGTTCATTTCATCCACTCTTCGTTGAATGATATCTGCCATCGAAGTCAGGTCAATGCCTGTGATAATTACGGCTATATCATCAGCAAAACCTATAGTGAGTAACGGTCCTGGTTTGGGGGCTATTATATGTTGAATTGCACAATTCCATACAAATGGGGAAAGAATTCCTCCCTGCGGACAGCCCTTGGTGGGAGTGAAATATATATTTTCCCCTTGTTGTGTACAGACTATTTTTCGACTCTGTAGGAAGTGTCTATACCAATGAACTGAGCACGAATCTACTCCATTTTTCTTCAAGTATTCTTCAATTACATCGAACGGAAGATTGTCAAACGCCCCTTCAATGTCGAAGAACACGATAATAGCATGTTTTTTTGTGAGGACGGCACTTTCAGCTCTGTCTACCAGCTTTGCAATAGCTGTATCAGCACATTTCCCAATCTGGAACCCAAACTGGTTTTCCATGGGAACTTTTAGCTCTAAAGATTCTATATGCCAGTAAACTACTCTTTCTAGTCCTTTTACTAAAGTGTTTGCGAGTGTTATTGGACGGTATGATTTAGGGTTCATGTAGTCGTCTTTATTTGGTTTCGGTAAAAACAGTACTCTTGCTTCACTCCATATCCTTGGAACGTAAGAAAACCTTAGAGATAATATATATATAAAAGCTATTCGTTCATAGTACTCCATTGATAAATTTTTTAAAACAATTGGAGCCAGACCATCCGGCCCTGGTTTTTTAAAATTCTTAAAAGAGTTAAAAACTTCTTTAATAAATGAGCTGTCGATTTTGTTTTCCCACGGTAAGTTGCCGCTTTCCTTCTTCTTACATTCTTCATGCAGAACATCCTCACCAGATCCATAGATAGTGGCGTTATTAAAATGCGTTAAAATCATCCTTGTAAGATTGTCACTGATTGAGAAGTTTCCGGTGTTGTTTGGAAATAATCCTAATCCAGACTTCTTTTTTTCTTTTTGTCTCTGAATTGCTGCAATCACGGCTTGCTGGGAGTCCAACTCAGTACATCTCTTTCTCCAATGTTGTCGTCTCTCGAGTTCAATTACTCTCCTATATTCTCTCTTGTTGAAATAATAAGTCTCCTTATCAGCGACACTTTGGGTCTTTTTTAACCGTCTTTCAGCTCTTTTAACCATCTTTCTTAAGCCACTCAACTCTTTTGTCCACCAGGGAACTACTCTTCTATGCTTTTTCTCCCTCAATGGTGCCACTACGTCGAGCGCGTCCTTTATGCATTGAGTGAGGTCATAGGCTAGTCTTTCTATTTCACTTAGATAAACTTCACTTTCATTTCCCTTCAGCGTTGTATTGCTTAGAGGACGCAGAACATATCGGAATTCAGACCATTTCACTCTCCTCAAATTTCTCAGCAAAGTTGGTTGCATGTGCAGGTCTATTCGAAACATAATATATTTATGATCAGACATGGTAGGTTTTTGTGATACTCTCCAGAGTGTTACATAAGGGAGCATTAAGTCGTTTGCGAAGGTTACATCTATCACTGATGATCCCACTCCACCAACAAATGTAAATCTCTTCCCCTCATTACAAACATTCATCTGATGGGAAGCACACATTTCTTCAATTTGTTCTCCTCTTTTATTTGTGGTATCCGAGCCCCATAAAGTACTGTGAGCATTGGTATCCATTCCAATCAGTAAAGGTATTTTCTTTTTTTTGCACTCCGTCGTCAACTTTTCTAATTCCGGAAAAACACACGGGAAAGTGATATCTGCATAGAAAGATACAATTACTACCTGCTTTTCTTGAACTCGTATAGTAATTGCTATCATGTCCCTACTTGAATATTCAAATATTTCGGCAGCCTCTAGATCTTTTGACACAACAACGCCCACTCTAGCATTACTTCCAGCAATAAGTTTTGGAGAAAAAATATCGTAGGTGCCATTAATTTGATTAAGAGCATTATTTGTTAAAGGAGGCTCAGTAACCAAAACAATATGAGTAGACTGATCATCGATTAGCTTGACTATTTCATGTCCTGCAAGACTCCTCTTTCCAAGATTAATCTGCACACAATTTATTTTATTTATCAATAAATGTTGGGAGTGAGATGCCATGCCTGCTTAATTTTTAAGTGCTTTAGATGGTGTCTCTTTACTGTCTGGGGATAATCCGGAATCTGGAGACGTTCTTTTTGATGTAGAACCAGATCTAGTTCGAGAAAATAATATGAAATTATCCATAGTATTCGATTTCTTTGCCTTTTGTGTATTGAATTTATTTCCACTTGTTATTTCCACGGCTTCCAAAATAAGTTCATTATTTGAATTGCATCCTTTCTCTGTATTTGAATTGATTAAGCTTTGTTCTCCGCTGAATTTTTCACGAATATTTTTCTGACTGCCTCCGTTCGCAATGACGCCATTCAAATTTGCCAATATATTGTTGTCCATTGGAGTTCCTTTAGTTTTGGAATCCTCTCCCGTACATTCAGTAATATCTTTAATGGGGGTTTCATTTGGTTTTTCATCATTCTGTTTATTTTCCTTTATTCCAATCGCTTCTACCGTTGAACATTCATTCATCTTGATAATTTGATTGCTCCATTTCACAGCTTTATTTGGACAATCCCTTGCGAAATGCCCAATATTGAAGCACTTGGCACAGGTAATATTTTGACCAGCATGGCTTATCCTTGTTTTAAACCCTTTGATTGGAAGGAACCCAGGTATTTCACTCTTCAAAGTTGCCTTCATCATAAAGTTTCCATTTGAAATTCCTTTCAGCTTTCCTTCCTTAAAGCAACATTCCTTTATAGGAACTACAATATCCCCGTAGTTTTTCACAGTACTCTCCATATCTTCCATTGTAATATCCTCGTGTGGGGAATGGATGATTATATTTCGTTCAAAAATAATGGGATTACCATTTTCATCTTTACGTTGGGCCTTGAGCCCTCTTGCATTTAATATTATTGTGATTTGTTACGAAGAAAAAAAATAGGTTGCCATTTCCTTATTTACATAATGATGATTATATTTTTTCCAGGGCAGACAAATCCCCTTAATAACATTAGAAATATCAAAATTTAAAATTTCAAAAAGGTCATAAAGGCCAAACCTTTTTTCGGAAAAACTTTAAGTGGACATTTTTTCTTTTTTTGAAATTTACGTAAAATGGACTCAAATAGGAATTTCAGCCAAAGGACAAACAAGACCTTAATTTTGTTACATAGTGTAATTATTGCTAATAATCTAAGTAATTACAATTAGGTTCCTTGTGCGGTGCTGCCATCCCTACTCATTTCTATCAGCTGTAATTGAGAAGAGAGAAAGACCAGAAAATACTTTTCTAATTTCAAGATTATATAACTAATATTAAGAGAATTCACATCAAAGGAAGAGTGGGTCAAATGGTACCTTGATCATAGTTTTTGTTTTGATCGATTCAGAGCTACGGAGATTATGGGCAAAAAATAGCTTGCATAATTCAACAAGAATCAAATTGCCTGTATCCAGAAGAAAGAAATGGACCAGGAAAAATACGGCTTAGGAAGAAATGGACCAAGAAAAAATAGCCCTAGA
>CP045893.1:2282469-2297896 GCA_013387185.1 Caligus rogercresseyi
AAAAGCATCAGTGGTATTACCATGATCATTCTTGCAAATTCCCTGTAGTCATCCCTTGGAATCCATTGGCCTGACTCATGAATGCCGTGAAAAAGGCCGCGTTGATTCCATGAATTCTCGAGTGACGTCATCTTCTGCGCGAAGAAGGTTGTCACGCCGAGATACCGCGTCGATACGAATCGCTTCTCGTTCCTCTTTGGGACAACTTGTTGAAGTAAGCCTCGAACCAAGTAAAGTACTTTTCGTAGGACCGGAACTCGGGTCCAAAATGTCCTCAATCGCGCATTCGCAAACGAGTTCCTCCGTGTGATGGCGACAGGCAAAGTAGAGCACCGGCACCTTCAATTCCGCTTCCAAGAAAACAATTGCACCTGTACGTCAAGTTAAAAATAAAGTTGTGTTTGCAGTTTTTTTTCATCAAATCTATTAAATTAAATGAAAATGCAATTCAATATAGTAATTGAAAAAATATTAATTACCATTTTTGTGGCCGTCATTGAGCTGGTCGTATCGAACCCAATTGCGATGATCCGATTGGCAATGCACCACTCTCGGAGCAGCTTGATGGCCGCATCGGACATGTTGCGCCCGGTGCCGCTCCGATGGGAACATCGCCCAGGACTTTTTCTTTGGAGAGCCCTTTTCCAGTGACACACAGCGCAAGAAAATCGCTTGGCAAAGCCCCATTCTTCCTGATTTTCCCGTCAAGATGGGCCACAAGGAAGGGTGGGAAGACGAAATTCTCCTGAATGGTAAAATAATATTTTTGGGATATTTATTTTAATAGCGTGATCCAAAATTGATGTTCCACAAAATGACGTTGTTATACAATTTTTAAGGGGTCCACAATAAAAAAGATGTAACTTTTCCGTTTTTTTTAGTTCTGCTTATTTTATGGACCCCTTATGTTTTCCATTCATTTTTTTTCTATGCCAGTTTACACTGTACTCTATTATTTGACCCTTTTTAACCTTAATTGCTTTGGCCGTTTCCGCGTCCAGTTTGTGCCGCTCGAGACGAACCCATTCCTCGGAGATCGCAAATTTGTCCAAATCGAATCCGCCAGCTTGTAGCGTCGCTGCCATCATTCGAAATACTTCGCCGTTTGATGTTTTGGCGCTCGATTGAAGATGGAGATGGCGGAGCCAAGTTTCTCGATTGAGAGTGATGGTGGCGTCATGGACTTTCGGGTTCCTCTTAGGGTCTGCTGGACCGATAAAATCTGGGTCGTCAGGATCGAGAGGCGAAGAAGATGCGGACGCGGATTTAGTTGGGGGGAGGGACTGAGAAGGCGGAAGATACTTCTCCAAGTCGTCGGACGGCACAACCTCATCAAGCTGCAAAAAGTAAAAGGGTGACAAAAAATGACTTATCAGCAGGAATGATGCAATAAAACGTTTTGGATTTACGGAAAAATGTTTCAAATTATGATACGTTTGATGTCATGGTTTATTACAGGACACGCATTTCCCCTTTGTAAAGCCATCGACAAAAAAATGTTTGATTTCTATGGCATCGCTTTTTCCCCATCTAATAATCATTTTGTCAACCATTTGCACCTACCTTTTGCCACTTGCTTTCCTTCTCGACTTGATTGGCAAACTTTTGTTCCCTTTCAGCAGATCTCTTCAATCGCCGGATCCGCTTTGCATCGAGGCTGCCGAGACAGTGCGGACGATTCTCACGAATAGCCAAGAGAAAACTTTGGTCTTCCTCGCGATCAATCGGAAGAAGAGTTTTGTCGGCCGCGATGATTTCCATTGCATCCTTTGCACTTATGTCAAAACTCTGATTCAGTTCAACCAAGAGATTGTTTTTCCTGTCTTCGTAGGTCGAGTTTTTCCTCATGTAGCGCACATCATGATACCGTTTGTGCAGTCCTTTGACAAAGCCCTTCACACTTCCGCGCGTCGCAAGAGGTAGGCCGGTGGGCGCCCAAAACGCGATGAGCGCATCAGCAGTTTTCAATGCGGCATAGTCTCCATTCTGCTTGTCCATCGCCTTGAGAATTGCCACATAGCGACGAACGACTTCATACCCGATCGGTACTCTGCCGCTTTTAAAGTGGTCCAGAGGTTCTTTGATTCCCAGCTCCTCACAGATCGGCACTTTTGGCTTTCTAGTCTCCATTACAGGAAAGAAGATTTAACTATCTAGGTAACTGTAAAAAAGAGCAGAAACTGGCATGAACTGGCTTAATTTTACAATATTTTTGTATCAAGCTGTGCTTTTGTTCAATGACTATAATGTAAACACCAAGAAATGAGCAATGATCAAAATACAATCTTAAAACTCGCGTCAATTTAGCAAAAAGGCGAAATCCGGCGGATTTCCGGTCAGTTTCCGGCAGTTTTCCGGCACCGTGTATTGGTGATTTTGTTCACGTTAGATGCATAGGTTACTACAATTATATTTGACTATATTTCATTGAAAAAAACTGTTCTAATTGCGCAATTAATGCCGATAAAGTACGAAAATTGGCCTAATTTTCACTCAAATTGACGCTACGCCAGAAAATGGCGCAGCAAAGACATAAGGAGTCATTTTATCAAATTTTCATGCCCACCATCGTTTTCAGCACTCAATTACTACAGAATTCACTACTGTTCGTAATGTTTTGTCCAATTTCATACTATTTCTGGGGACCCTGTATATGTATATATATATTATATATATATACATATATATTAAGATATCCATTATATATATGTAGAAATGAAATAATTTTATTATGATACCGTATAGTTTTTTTCATTCAAAGTAATGACTTTAATCATGGTTATTCATTGACTTTTTTGATTAATAATTTCTTAAATAGTCGAAGCTAGAAGGAAAAAAGACAGTTAAGCTTTTTGTATTGATTGAATATTTAGCTGCAATCAAATTTGTTTTATTCTAAAGCAATACCTCATCAAAAATTAAAAATAGACAAAAACAAATAAGTTTTTCTATGATAGCCCAAAACATGTAAGATCAAACAGTATGTCAATATAATATATTTTCTTTTATCATTAACTCTATTTGATCATTAAGCTTTCCTTCAATTAATGTCTAGTTTCATGTGCAAAAAAATATTACTAACAAAAAAATGAATTCTCACAGGTATAGGTACTCAGGGTGCTTAAAAAATCAGATTTGGACATGGTCATCGACATACTATGCCAATAGTGCAAAAAATTACCATGACAAATAATGTTCTTTTTATATTCTGTATATATTGTTTACAAAAAATATCACAAAGGCTTAAGGCCCTCACAGCTTTAGGGGAAATTGTTTTTTATCCGACTGCCTATGTATTTCAAAGCATTAGTATCAAATTATATTTTAAAAATTGCCGGTTACTTAAATTATATTAAGTTAGTCATTTTAGTACTGAGGTCCCATTTTTGTTGGATATTTACTTCCAATATGGCAATAGTGTTGAGGAAGAGCCCAAAAGATCTTTAACGGAGGAACTGTAACATGATATAACTCTGACTGGCGAAAATCCATGGATCCGTATAATTTTTCCTTTTATAATATATATTTGTTTATATATGTTACTGTTTAATGCTGTAATTACACAAAAAAGTAGGAAACATAGTGATGCTTCTTGTCTATATATGATATTTGTTGAGTATAGATTGAAATCTGAGCCAATGTACAAATGTAATTATAAATGTATAATAACATTTAAATTTATTTACTTATCTTTATAGTGTAGATGTATCTTTTATTGAAGAATTTTTACCCATGTGGTTCGATTTACTTGCATTTGTATTGACATGCATATAGTAATTATATTTCTTTATAACATTAAACGTGAATATTGTCGCCCTTCAAACCAGCAAGTATACCCACACATAAGCACAAATAATGTTGCCTGCGTGTTGTTTTAATGATTATGGAACTACATCCAGATATCCATTGTAATATTTAATTACAAAACTTTATAAGTTACATAAAAACATGAATGTATATCTGTTTCTTCACTTTTGTATCCCCCCAAAAAAAGATAGTAATTAAGCTGGAATTATTCTCCAGATCCATTTTGTTTGAGCGATAAATTATCGAATGTATACAAGTCTTTATTTGAATAAATTGCTCTTTCAAATAACATTCTTGGGCATTTTAATGGAAATTATATTCGTAGACTTAATTTTATTCAATTTCCATATACTTGCTGCTTTTACAATGAGCAGAAGTTTGTAGTACAATTAAGAAATAAAAAAATTAAGGCTTCAGTGGGGCTTGAATATTTATATCAAAATAACGAGTTTTGGAGAGTACAAAAACGTAAAAACTACAATTTAGATTCATTTTGGTTTGCATAAAACATTTTTTTTTTGCGAGAAAAAACCTCTTTGTATGTGTGGACGATCCGAGAACCGATCGCTGCTACGGCAGATCCATGACCTGCATTCTCTCTGACTCCTGGACAAAGAGTTTTTGGACAGGCCTTACCTGGTGGACATGATCGACATCAATACGGCCAACAACATTAACCTCCAACAAGTAGTAGGAGGTGGACTATTCAAGTTCCATGGAGAGGACCTCGACTACAGCAAAATCCATCCTACTGTCTCAAGGCTGGCTGAGGATTACAAAACATGTTCCCAATCTTATTCATGTTACCTGCCTCTGACATGGTTGGAACAGGGTGGTGGAGCTCGTGCGAAGGAGTTTCTCCTTGTGACCCAGTTGGTCTCGGAGGTTAAAAATGCATTTGTGAGTCTCAAAGGAGGAAAAAAGGACCTGGCAGCCTCCGGCGTGTTTCCAGAGCCTGTGCTTACCAGTTAGGAAACCTGGTTGGAGGCTGCCTTTAACTAAATCATCTACTTCAACGACGTAAAATAATTTGTGTGCTACCTCAGTGACGACAGCATTGATATAATTAAGGCCAAGGAGCTCCTCAACATGGAAGAACTGTCTGTCCAACTGGCCGCTATGAAGGCCAACTTCACAGGTGGCTGCTATTGATGCACTTAAAGAAAATCTTCCCCTCATTGAGTGCCAGGGAAATTGTAGAGAAATTGAGAGGGGAACTGAAAATGGAGTCCTTTGCTTCCTAGCTGGGACAGGTTCATAAGAAGAATCTTGGCTTTGGTATCATGGAGAACATTGTTGGAATTCTCAAGGGTCCTCCACTCAACTCCTTGGTCTAGATCCAAATGACCCCTACCTCTTCAAGTGCACCCCTATAACCACTGTGGACTACGAGAGGGCATTTTCTAAGCTTAAAAAAGCATTGGGGGATCATCGCACCAGTCTGACGGATGGCCATGTACGCGACATTTTGATTCGCCAATGAAATAATTCCCTGTAAGCCTGCAACTCTCGAATTGACTTTTTAAGTTTGTTATGGTTAATTAGTCACACAATATCTTTTTTATTACAATATAATATTTAGTAATAATAATGATATTGTAATTTATAGATAAATGATATATTATATCATTTGTATGTGTACAAAAAGTGTATAAAGCCTAAAGAATGTATATATGAAATAAAAAAATCTTTATTTTTTGAAACATTATTTCTCACAAATATTTTATCATTTTTTCCACATATTTCGTATTTTTGTTCCAGATATTTGGGCTTTAAAAGCAATTAATTACTTCAATTCTTCCCAGCCCTACCAATAACCAATTAGTGTCTACTAACAGGCTTGAGAACTATTATTTTATATGGATACCGCTTCTTTTGTTTACTTCAACCAATGACGCTTCCTATCTATAAACAAATTAGGAACTTAAATCTCTATTATCATTCATAAAAATACTCTCAGATAATAGTTGTGTCTTTTGCAAATCAGCAAAATATTACACTAATATATTTTCCCACTACTTCTCTCTCTGTTTGTTGCTGTCCATTATGACACTGTGTGTGTGTGTGTGTGTGTGTGCGTGGTAGTCTGTGTGTACTACAAATATTAAATTATATGCTTCATAAAAAGTAAATGTTATCTATATTTATGGGGTGTAAAACGACTCCCATTATTCTATTTTTCATATTATTATTATTATTATTCAGAGAAAGGAAATGTCACGACCAACACAATCAACTCATGAGTGAGCATTGAATGAAAGCATATATACATTGAGGCTATTTCTTTGCAGGGGATGGGTTAATTAACTCTCTCTCTCTCCTCTAATTTAATGGCTTTGAGAAAGAATGGATGATGCTGCTCGTCTCACAATTATTTATGTTATTCCGAGTGGCTCCATAGACATAGGAAATAAATAAACGCTACCAATAAACTCTAAGAAATGGCTTTTAGTGGAAGAAAAAAGCACTGAGACACCTAAAAATATTTAAAGATAATAAATATATATGAAAATGCTTATGAAAACTATATTATTATTGTTTATTTGCTTAGCTCCTATATTGGACCCACCTCACCGGAACTTAATCCGGTATCAACCGGTAGTGAACCTATCTATGTAGGACATAAATATATAGAGAGCTGATTCCCTTCAATAGCAGAGAAACAGCGTTCTATTGTTTCGGTGTGTCCACTATAAACAAAGTAATTGATACTACGTCATCGTAAGCTGATCATAGAGATATAAACATAACACAATGACGTATTTCTCTTCCCTCCAATAGTAAAGAAACATCGTTCAGCTATATTCTTGACACACTGACGTATTTATATGACGAGTCCAATAAGCTCTATATATCTTTATATCTCTATGATCTAGTAGCTACGATTGTTATTATTAAAAATATGTTTAAAACACATAAGCATTTATATACTTTAAAAATATATTCCTCCAAGGGTAACTTCCTATCTTTAATATATATTATTATTATGATATAAGTTATTTCAATCTTTTCTTTGTTCAAAGAAAAGGGAAAAATATAGAATACTCTGAAGCTGATAGTTTTTTTACTGTAGGTAGGTGCTCTATCTATCTAATTCGTGATGTTTTACTCGTAGATTAATAAAAAAATATGCCTCAAAATGGAAGTTTTGATAACTAATGTGGCTTTTAAAATCAAAATAAATGATCCAAATGGAGTCTAACTCTATAGATATGGTACGGCAAATGAAGACAAGAGAAATAGATGATGGTAAATAAAGTTGCGAGTGCTGATTTTATTTTAAAATCAATTAAGCTCCCTACAGTATTCATTTATTGTTTATTTTCAAATTTGGTGTAAATATTCCTAGAAATTGCAAGAACTCTGCATCGGACAAAGACCTTTGGTTTATCTCTGAGAGTTGTTGTAGTAAACCTACCATTTGTCTCCATTGAAAAGTCTTTTAAGGATGACATATTGCATTTCTTTCTTGGGTCCCATTACCAGCTGTCTAATTTCTAAGGCTTTTTTATTGTATTACTGTCCGCCCTTCACCTCAAGCAACTCTAGATTGCACTCGGCCAAAACTCTTTGCATCTTCTTATAGGCTAAACAATAAAAACATTTTTTGGGTCTAGTGAAAGCTTGCATAGATATAGTTGAAATGCTAATCTTAAATATCCTAAATTTTGTTCTAAACAAATAATTCGTATACTATAAAGGGTATCAACAACTCTTATAAAGTGGACACCGTTGTACGATACGACCGATATATATATATAACATATTATATAAACTTTACAATGTTTTTCCGTTTTTTTGTATTATATTAATGAACTTTTGTCCAAATTGGATGTGCAATTAGAGACAAAATATATAATACAATTAAAAGGATAAGTATCAAAACTTTGCCAAACCTGCAATAAGTAGAGAAAGAATGTTCATAATATTTCAATATAATATATAATGTATTTATTTGTAAAAATATTTATTTATTTATTAGAGCTTTGAAAATCATCTATTATGATGTTTCATGAGATCTCTTGATCAATATATGAACTTGACCATTATTCAAAGACTAACTGTTTTAGTATCATATCAGTGACAACTTCAATAATTAAAATGTTGATTTTTTAGTGTAGATTCAATTCATATAATAATCATATATAATTTTCATCAAGGTTCTAATTCAAAATACTATTCTTATACTTAAGTATTATGTAACTAAATATTTTATTGAAACTTGTGCTTTCTTTGCTCTATCTTTCTTTTCCATTTGTTTTTCTTTATTCGCATTGGGTTACACACTACAATATATACTTAAATGGGCAAAAGGAAAATATAAATTAAATCATCACTATGAATTCCTTTAAAAAATGAAATGCCTATTTTAATTATTTCAAACAACGACGGCCGCAGGAGTTTTGGTGTATAAATGTTAATTTACATATTATTGAAACACAATCGCCATTCACTAAAATAAGGGATGTCTTACACGTACTTTTTATAACCATTTTAATCCTTTAGTTTCGGAATAAGAAGCAACTAGAGGCATGTATACACTCAGAGAGTGCAACCCTCCGCCGATCCCCACCTAATGAATCACTTGGTCTTTTTGTCATTTCCAACCCTCTACGCACTGTCCTTTTAACTCTACATACTGCTCCTTTAACTCTACACACTTGAATTATAGGGGGCGTTCCAGTTCATCAAAGAGGATAGCACAGCACAGCGACATCTATTGGCAGAGTAGGCTAACTTGAAATATTTATTAGTATTTAGCTCATTTTGCATCTTAAAGAAGCATTCAGAGATGCCAAAATTAATCACTTGTTCCTTTTGGCATTTCCAACAACTCCACAAAGTTTCATCCGAATCTGTTCCGCACTTTTTGAGTTATCCTGCTAACAAACAAACCAAACAAAAACCAACGCCACTGAAAACAATACCTCCTTCGGCGGAGGTAAAATAGGGAGTAAAACTGTATCAATGAGTGATTGCTGATTGAATTATTGCGATAAGATATAAGATAAGTAGGTTTTGTCTTTCTTGACTTAAAGTACTACATTAAATATTATTTATATTAACGAAGTACTTCACCATCTAACAGAGTTGGACTTCGTTTTTTGAGATGTACCAGCATTCCAATTAGGGACTAAACCACTTTATCACAATAAAAGTTTCTTTGTACTTTATGGCGGTCCCGCTTCATAGAAGGGCCCCTAATGACAAAAAAAATACAAATAACAAGTACAGGATAAGACTGATTTTCTTTACATCATATCCTTTTCTCAGTATAAGTTAGTGTGTATATATATACATATATTATGGTGATTCTTATTTCAGATTTTTCGGATTTGAACGAAATGGGATAAGGGGAAGTGTCCCGCTCAACGGGCCCAAAGTTATTTAGTAATTTATGTTGTAATTTTTTTTTTCGCCATTCGATCGCCTCTAATTTTCCTAATTTCAATGTTATTTTCAAAAAATAGCAAACAACACGATAATAAAGTTTCAAAATGTTCATTTTTGGGGTATTTTCCATAAAAACGACTAATTCAAAACTTAAATTTCTCGTTGAATTTTGAATGTACATAAAAAATAAAAACTGATTTGGAATCCTTGGAATCATACCTACATTTGCGGCAAATTGTATGAAAATAGCGTTGAAACTAGGGACATTAGAGACGATCGAATGGCGAAAAAAAATTAGTACATAAGTTTACTTAATAACTTTTGGCCCGTTGAGCGGACACTTCCCATTATTCGATTTCGTTCAAACTTTCACAAGATGATCTCTATGTAATAGAGTAAAAGCCTAGGGGGAGCTCGACTCTCAAATCCGAAAAACGTGAAATAAGAACCACCCTAATATATGTATATATATATATATATATATATATATATTATAATATATATATATATATATATATATATATATATTATATATATATATATATATATATATATTATATATATGTGTGTTTGTGCGTGTGGATATTTTTATGAGTAATAATGGTAAATGTAAGATGATAAAACTACTATTTTCTTACGCTCATCTTTACGATCGTCATAACAACAAAAAAAAGGCTCTTGAAGTTTGATCAGTAGATGCTGGAATCAAAAATGAATTACGAGAGTTTGTTTCCTTGGTGATTAGTTTCTATAGTATCAAAACACATGCAAAATACCGTATGCCAACTATGATCACTTTATCGGAGAGAATGGTTTAAAGTGCTAAAAGTCAATATTACTTATAAAGGGAATTTTTTTTGTGTTTTTTTTATTCCAAGCCATAAAATGATAATTAATATGGCAAGCTTTTTTGCTATTGTTTATATTATAGAGACATAGGTACAATTAAGGTACGAAACTATAAGATAAACTATTTGCAGCCTATAAAACTTTTGCCATTAGATTCAGTTAAAATATCTTATAGTTAAGCATTTTTTTGTTTTCTGCTTACTTTTATGTTTGTAGTTAGTAAAAAGTTATAAACCATATATATATATATATATATATATAGTTGACAATGATATGTAGCAGGTACGTTTCGTACATGTCTTAAAACAACTGGATTCAATGTACAAATCTATAAGACAAGGCTTGTAAAAAATACAATGATTTCATCAGTTTGTTTATTTTTCTATAAAATGCATTGAGGTGGATCAGCAAAAGCAATTCTAAGTGAAAATAGTGAAAATGAGGAAACGCATTTTTAAATTTTTTACTTCATAAAAATGATGGCCAAATTTTTCAGAAACATTTTAAGACCAGTTTTCAAGTTTTACCCTGAATGTCATTTTTATTCTGATAGATTAGAATGATTTTCTTTCTATTGGACTTATTTGTTAGGGGGTTCAATTCCACATGATCCCTCCGATATGATCCCTCAAAGATAGTCCCTTTTTCATTGCCAAAAGAGATTATTTCCGTAGCAATTATCAATTATAATAATTTATTATCAATTATCGAAGCCTGTATTCGACTGATCGAAATATTTTACAAATACAAACGAAGGAGAATTTTACCCACTATATTTTAGTGAGGGTAACTCTTTTTCACAAATAACCATTTCACTTGGATTCTTTCTGAATACCACATATTTTATATGGTTATTGGGCACGTATAAACACACGACCCAGAGATCGAGGTGTCTTGATGTAATTTTAAAGTCTATTCGCAAAGCCAAGCAACGCCCATAAAGCGAGAGGAAGGAAAATAAAAGAAGGATGAAAGTTGGCCTTGACGGCAATTTCTTCCTAGCAAAATGGGCTCAATATATGGTCCACTCACACAGAAAGTAGATGCACTATTTAGCAAAAGGGTACAAAAGAGGTTAAAAAGTGTTTAACGACCTTGAGTGCAATACAATGGTGTATAAAATCAAATGCCTTACTAAAATCAATGGCAATGATAGTTCCTAACTTTCTACCATTTTTTTTGATATATCAGACTATGTAAAATACCTTTTTGCTCATATTTTAAAAAAAAATTGGCTGTATTTCCTTCGTCAAAGCACTTGCTGAAAGCGATAAGTATCATTCAATATCGTTAAGGGCCTTCAATGTTTAATATGAGTACCATCACCCTCTTTTGGTATTAGGGCTATTCTACCCCGTGAAAGGGCCTCTGGGAGTCTTACCTTTGTTTTCATTTCTTGCGCTATCTTGAGAAGATAGGGAACAATATCCCTTGAGCATAGCGAAAAAATCTTCCCTCTGATATTATTGGCCAAGAAGTCTTGTTGTCCTGGAAGATTTTTTGAAGATACTCGGTGATTTTGGCACTTAAAAATATGGAGCCTAACTTCGCTATCTTTGGTCTGGGGAGATGGACATTTTATGGACCTAGGACCAAAACCAATCGTATGATTTGGTTGAAGATAGTTTGGAGTTTTCCCAAAGGGAGCCAATTCTCTCGCTGATAGTCCTGTTCTCATGGGCATAAGCGTAGGGGAAATGTTTGGTTGGGGGGGGGGGGGGGGGGCAGCATTCAATTTCCCGAATTTGATCAAGAACTAATAAATATGTGAAAAAAATAATCAAATGAAGAAAGCTATGTAGATTAATATTTTCTTTATAGTAATTACTAGTGTTGAGACACGGTCTCAGACCGATTTTGATTTTCGGTCCGGTCTGAAGTAATATTTTCTAGACCGATACAGACCGAGATTTCGGTCTAGACCGTCGGTCTTAGACCGTAGACCGAATTATATTCGGTCCAGACCGTATGTAATAATTAAATTGTCAGACCGTAGACCGATATTATAAGCATTACAAAGTATTATTATCTGACGACGTTTTGTTGATTTTCATTAGTACATGTTCCGTTTATTATTTTCAAATCAATGTACATGTGTGTATATTTAACATATTTATATCTTCGAAATAAAAGAAACAGTACTAATTAGTAAATACTACTTAAATATGTTTTCAAAGAAGAAGTGTAGTAGCATTGATTATAACCTATAAAATTTATAATTCAACATATGTACATATGTATTTTCTATAACTTTGTTAATCTTACAAAGGAAGAAAACCTTCTTTTGTTGCAGGACAATAACCTCCGAATTAGAAACCAAATTCCTCCGAATATAAATATCTATGGAACCAAATGGCCGACATAGTATTTCTGTTTAGCATCACAGATTCATCGATCTGAACGACAAAACCTTTAATTTTATTAGGTATATTTGTCAAATGGCACGAGCGAATATTCCTAAACTCGGAGTACCAGTTGTTAGTTCAGACACGTCAATCATGTTGTGAACCGTGCTCACGGGAATTTCAGTGCTCAGACCCATGCTAATCGTATGGGTACAGGAGAACGGTTCTCTTGATTACATGTGAAGATATAATTATATTAATTTTTTACACATACATTGACAATAAAAAAGTGGAACGTAAACTTATGAAAACACAACAAAACCTCATTTAGACCGAAATATAAAATAGGACCGATACAGACCGAAATATAAAATTAGACCGATACAGACCGAAGTACTAAATCAGACCGTTACATATAGGTCCAAATGTGGGACCGGTCAATAGACCGATTTAGACCGATCTTAATTTGTATTTTTTTACTTTAGACCGGTCTAGTACTTTTAGACCGAAACTCAACACTAGTAATTACATACTATTCATTACATTATATTCATTTGGTTATAATTAAAAAATCCGGTTGCTTCCATAATTTCATATATTTGCTACAACTTAAATGCCCGAATACCTCAACCATTTGCCCGAATTTGAGAACTCACCCGAATTTTTTTCATTTTTTTTTGGGGGGGGGGGGGGCAGTTGCCCCCCTGTCCTACGCCTATGCTCATGGGTACCTCATTTCCACCACTTTACTGCCCAGAAGGGTTTCACGAATGCCATTGGATGATGACATCCAGGACATGAGGGAAAATTGAAACATTTTCATTTTGAGGAATTGCCATAGTGATTTGACATCCTTTGTAACATTGATAATAAAATCCATCGTCTTAGATTGTAATTGATTATTCTTTGTCTCTCCCTTTCTCCTTTTTGTTTTGTAGTTTTGACAATGGAACTATTTAAAAATAATATCATGCAACATCGATATCAAGGTATGGGCGTTAAAAAGTGCCGTTTGTTGTATGATTAATATTCAAATGAAATATTTACCATTTTTTGTTATAATGGAATTTTACAGGAAATATCCAGGAACACTTTTTGCTTAAGTGGGAATATTTGTTTTTCCCAGCTCTGGAAAGTTATTCTATAGAGTTCTGTAATACAAATAAAGGTTAATGTGGATTTAGGCCGAAGGAAAGAAAAGAATACATTAGTTGTACCGACTTTTTGACAGTTTTAAGGTTTCCAAACTCATCAAAAATATAGCTATCAAAGACTAGAATAGGTCCTCTAGCCTAGTGTTCAATGATTGCTTTTTTAATTTATCGCCCGGCCACATTATGTAATTAACTTAATTTGTTGCCTATATGATTTAATCCCATCAACATCACCGTGGTCAAATTGAAAAAGGATAAGAGATCACTACTCCACATCCCACTTAGTCAACGACCAGGGCTGTGACATCAGCTTTCAGTAAATCTCACAAGGCAGGAGCAAGGCCAAATGATGAAATATAGCCCCCTGGGTGGCTTTGGCAGACTGATATGCGATTGAGGTTGAGTTCGAATTTTATGCTCAAGATTTTTTATTGCTTTCTTAGGAGAAAAAATAAGGATGTGTACAATTGACACATCTTTCTCTTCTATGTGTGCCTGTCCACATCTCCTGGGGTTGAGATAGATTAAGAGAAAGTAAGTGAAAAGCCTTTTGGAGTCCTCAACGTTGGAAGCTTAAAAAACATTGGGTGAACCTTTAGTAAAACAGGGGAATAGGAACTCCTCCTGCTTTTTATGTCAAAGTTTAATTTCCCTTTTTTAAAGGTAGTTAAGCTTTGACATAAGAAGAAGAGAGTCTTATTCCAGGTTATAGTATTCCTGTGAAACTAGTTGGACTCTGTGTACAAAACCGTTTAATACGTGATTTCACAATATAAAAGTATGTTTATAAAGGTACTCTTCCATTTTGATGAAGAGAACTCTTCGCTTGTGTAGATGTTTATTAATATGTACAATACAAAGTATTGCGTTGGTATTATAATAATGTTTTTTGCCATTAACTTTTCTACTTCTTTTTTTATCAGGGCTATTGACTTCATTTTCTTATTGTATGGTATGCATATGAGGGTCCATGGAGTAAATATGCGCAACAATGGTTGTAACGAAACTATATAGCTATAATATAAAAATAGTTGTCGACTATTTTTTGTTCTTTTATAACGCATCACGTTCAATCTGGATCAACAAGTTTTGTGGCACCCGGTCATGATGAATGTTTAAGGCCTATTATGATAAAATTTGATATTGTACATTAAAGCGTTAAGGTAAAGTAGCGCATGCATAACATAAAATTCTTCCTTTTTCCCCAAAAGGAATTGGCCAAAATTTAGTTCTTCTTTAGCTTTGATCCTAGAGCTCTTCAGTATAATAACAAATTCCTTTTATTATTTATATCATAGAGATATAAGGTATAGAGAGCTGATTCCCTTCAATGGTAGAGAAACCGATGTTTCTCTGCCATTGAAGGTCAGCTGTTTCTGTGTGTCCACTATAAACAAAGTAAGTTGAACTACGTCATCGTAAGCTGATCATAGAGATAGATTATATTTCTATGCTCAGCTTACGATGACGTAATGCAAATTACTTTGTTTATATTGGACACACAGATACATCTGAAAGGAATAAGCTCTTTATCTTTTTATCTCTATGATTTATATTTGGAATCTCGCACAATGTTGTATTGTTTAATATATTTCAAATCATCAAACTTAATCCCTTTAAACCGGTTTTAAATAGGATTGGGATGTAGTTTAATGGACTAGCGACATCTAACGTTAAAGAAAATAACCAAAATTTTGGCCAATTTTTTTTGTTTACTTTTTCCTTGCATGCGCTACTTTACTTTAACGCTTTAGTGTACATTAGGTTTCTTATGCCGTACTAATACTTTTCCCCTCATCTATCACATTTGGGGAGAGAAAAACGCCAATTGCCTATATATATATATATATATATATATATATAATATATATATATATA
>CP045893.1:2297996-2340168 GCA_013387185.1 Caligus rogercresseyi
AACTAATATTGTTTAGAAAACACAAAATACAGACTAATACAAATGGAAAAAGCCAGTGTGTGCTATCCTGATATATTTTTGTCCTAAAATATACAGACACGCGACTATGTAGAAGTCATTGTTTTGGAGCTCAGAGACTATCGGAAACATTATTTCTGGCATCTCCTGTCTTAAAATATGCAGACATATGTCAATTGTGAAGCCAGAGTGTGGAGCTCATAGGCTATGAGAAACAGTCATTCTGATATTTTTGTTCTAAAATATACAGACATGTCCCTATGGAGAAGTCGTTATTTAGAGCTTATAGGCTATTGGGAAAAACAATCATTCATTGCCATATAAAGTTGAAAAAGGTTTGACTGTATATACGTTTCAATTTTTACTTAGAATTAGTATTACATAGGTAATTTTTTGTTGATCGCAATTAAATTGATCGGTCGCTGATCGGAGAGAAATCCCTGATCGTTATATCGCAAAGAATTTCTGATCGCTATTTTTTTCCTGATCGCTCACAAGCCTGATTATAATAGATAGTGGCAAGTATTTACCCCACCCATTTCAGAAATATACACTCTAATTGTCTTCATGGTTTCGTGTTTCCCGGATTATATATCGAAATTTAATGGATATCCATTGGAGCTACACATCCCCAAATCTTATAGCCGAATCTTACTGACTGTTCCTCATATAAGGTTTGCACCTAGTAATCCACGATATGGGATCATGTATTATCTATGCTAAGTCTTTCGTAAAACCCACCACACTGGAAACATTTTCTTTAAATATGTCGTAGAAGGGTAAGATTTAAAAACTTTATATTTGTCTAATTGGGAGTTGCTATACAATTGTAATTGTCTTCAATTACTTCAACAAGAGTGGAGTCGTGAAGCTAATATTCGTCGTCATTTTCTTCGTGACTAGGTATATCCCGCTCACTATTTGTTGGAAATATCTAGAACCACAATCTCGATTTCCTTACTTTGGATGTTTTTGATCTCCTCTATAACACAACTGAGGAAGTCATGATGGATTTTTAATAGATTTTTTAAATCATTTGAATCATAAAATTAATTGAAATAAATTATAAATATTATTAAACTTACTATTCACCACTGGTATCCGTTATAAAAATAATTTTAACACACATTTGTCTTTTATTTATATGTACTAATGTACGTGAACTGAAAGGAAACAAAGAATAATACACAAACTCGTAGAAGATGAAAATAGTACCAATAGGCGCCAACGTTCCCTTTTGGGAACATCATTTAAAAGTCGATTTTAGTCTACTAGAATATGAATATTATTTAAAAAATGTACAATGTAAATCTTTAGTTTATTTGCTTATCAAAATAGTTATGAAATAGTAGAAACCAGTTTTTACCCCTATTTTTCTTATTATCTAAAGATAAGTCAAAAACATGATAAACTCGGTTTTTCAAAGCCCTCAAATAAGTATTAAAATCAGTTTTTCGTTTATTTAAAAATAATATATTTTGTTTTCTAAGCTTTATAAACTCATTCAATTTTGTTTTTATTGAATATGACGCGATGCAGAACACTTGAAAAGTATAAATGTGATTGGTTTATGTTTTCTGGCAGACGTGACGTCACACGGAAAATATTTCGGAACCTAAGTTTATACATTATGAAACGGCGGGGTGTTGGTTATACCAAGGTCTGTATAAAAAGGTCTGGGCAATAAAAAAAAACGTAGTAGTGTGACTACTCAATGACGTCACTGGAGAACGATTATATCTATCTGTATATAGATCAATCAATCTCTCTATCTTTCTATAAATATATGTATGTGTGTGTGTATATAATAAAGTAAAATATAAATATAAATAATATAAATATATATTCGTTCTCCAGTGACGTCATTGAGTAGTTATACTGCTAGGATTACATGTTTGTTTTTGTATTGCCCAGACCTATTCAGACCTTGGTATAGCTCCTTCCTCTCAAGAATCATTCTGTTATCAGGGCTGAAAATATGGGTTGATTATCGGTATTTAAGTAAGTTATACTGTCGGTAGATTTTTGTGCCGACACTGAATATTTTTAACAAAAAACCTATCGAATACCGCTACCGAAAGTATGATATGTCAATCAGCAGCCATAGATATTATAATAATCTCGAAAATTAATAGTTCATTTTGTTAAAATGTTAAAAAATATACTGATTGAGGACAATTGCTATCGACTATCAATACCGGTGTATAATTTTTGCTGAATCCCAACCCTGTCATTGGTATAAATACATACCGTTTTCAATCCAATGTATGTTGTTGTGAAAGTGATACTTTTAATGCTATATAAATTCCTTTTTATGTAGAATTGATGTTATTTTATAAGTTAAATTAATTTATCTAAATTTAGCGAGCTAATAAAACACTTAGGTAATTATAAGCTTTACTTGTAATGATATGGTATGTAACTAAGTTGAGTACAGTTTAAATCTTTATTCTTTTGAGATAATAAATGATACAAGTGTAGATGCCCATCAATTACGAGAAAAAGTTTTAAAAATCGTACTCTCACACAATTTAGTAGCCCACAAGCACTGAAAGCATTAATCTTTAATGAAGTCTTCAATCCTTTGAATAAGCCGCAGAGGGTGTATAATTAATTGATTGCCAATCTTCAATGGATGCTAGGAGTACATAAAGAGCCTTCTGAAGGATTGACGCGGACTTTTTGACGGTTGAAAGAGTTTGCATCGTTTATATATTATATATATATAATAAATAATATATATATATATATATATATATATATATACCGGGTGCGGGACATACATTGCAACACTTACCTAGTATATTGTTTACGCCCCTCTGTGTCAGTTAAAAGGATTCGATCAGAAAATAAAAAAAAAAAAAAAAAAACGTTAATACAACTCTTATTTTATTTTTTTATTCTATATATCCGCCCTTACAGCAACAACAGCCTCCAAACGGGACCTGAAGACCTGACAAACAGACCGTATGTAATGAGCGTCCATTCCATCCAGTGTTCATCAACGGAGGTCTTCATTGCTTCAATATGGGGTGACGGATTCTGCAGGCCCTAGCCTGCACATGCAGCCAAAAAGAAAAGTCCAAAGGGTTTACATCAGGGCTGCATGGAGGCCACTTTTCCCTATCCCATAATGGGATGTTCTCTGATAAAAAATTCTGGGTGGATTTTGCTGTATGAGCTGGTGCTCCATCCTGTTGGAGCACCACTTCTTTGTTTGGAAATGTTGCCTCAACCGATGGCAAAAGTTTGGTGCGCAGATTTTCAATGTACGTGGCAGCATTCAAGCGAAACCCTCGAGGAAACCAAATCAATGGCATTGTATCCCCTGATGATGCCACAAAGCCCAGAGACATGGCTGAGGCTGGATGCTTGGTAGTGGTAATTGTTCTAAGGTCTTCATTAACATCTTCAAAGGCCACAAACCGGTCATTTCTTTTATTTCTGACCGGATCCACAGTCCAGGTCTTTTCATCACTGAAGATGATGATCCTTCCAGCTGGTGCAGATTTCAGGTCATTGATCAGACCCTTGCAACGTTGGAGATGAGTCACTTTAATTTTAGGTGTCATTAATGGTCTCTCCAATATCACTAGGGACTTGCCACCACACTCCTTGACAGCCCTCCTGACCGTACTCTCATCAACACCAAGGTCCTTGGCATGAGCTCTCATGCTGGCAGTTGGAGTCCTTTGGATCACACCAAAAATCAATTGTGGTTCCAATTTGTACTTGCTACCACTCCCAGATTTCCTCTCGATCCCTTGGTTCATGTCCAGCTTCTTCTTGAGGCAGTAAATGGTTGATCTTGCCACGTTCAGTTTCTTCGCGATCTCAGTTGGAGTCTTACCCGCGCCAAGAAGCGTCAACACTTGAACTCTACGGTCTCGTTCCATCTCTCTGCTTATTCTCAGAGGAAAATTATAATAACATAAAAGCATAAAGATAAACACTGCTACTGAAGTTATTTAGCTGAACATTTTGTTCGAAACCTCTCGTAATCTCAAATTGGATTTTTGTAAGTCTTGCAATTTCTGTCCCGCACCCGGTATATATACAGGGTGCGGCAACATAACTTCCTTTTTCAGAAGGCAATAAAACAAATGTATAAATCAGAAAGATTTTAATTTTGTTTCATGATTTTAGTACATATTTAAGTTTTGTTTCACATAGCTTTGAAAATCATATCATATAGGTGACGTCCCCATTGTCCATACACTGTATATACAAATTTCGGGTGTTTGCCATGACCCTCACCAGCGTATCAGCGGTATATAGGCAATTTCTTCTTTGATGCCCATCGATGCCCTTGAAGTGTGAGCCGTTGCTCCATCCTGCTGAAACCAAATATCCCCTTGGTCCAATTCGTTAATTCATGGAAGGAAAAACTCCTCCAACATGTTGACATTCCGCTCTGAATTCACTGTCACTGTTACCTATACAGTATATACGGTATATACAGTGTATGGACAATGGGGGACGTCACCTATCTGATATGATTTTCAAAACTATGTGAAACAAAACTTTAATATGTACTAAAATCATGAAACAAAATTAAAATCTTTCTGATTTATACATTTGTTTTATTGCCTTCTGAAAAAGGAAGTTATGTTGCCGCATCCTGTATATATATAGGGGGGGTTACTCCTTCAATATATATTCATCATAGGAAAGGGGATTTTTTAAGAAAAATATGTACCTATAGGGCTCTTGGATCTTAAGGTGGATAATTCTTTGGAAAATGCCTACTTTCATTTTTTAGTAGGGAGAGGGCTCATATACAGACTCCTGACTGCTGACTCAGCATCACATAATTGCGCCCCAAAAATATGAATTTGGGAAAGATAAAGTAATAATAACCTGGTAAAAGCCTGGCTTCATATGAAGGGTAATTAATCATCCAACCCCCATAAACATGATCTTGTCTTTGGAGTCTCCTTTACATACATAGGGGGGGGGGAGATAAAACCATATTTTATCATTAATTTATTGAAGGTTTTTGTGCAAATTCCTTGTTATAGGATTTTATGCATTTTTATTATTGTCATAATCTCTCATGTTTTTCTTTTTTTAAATACTTTGGTAATAATAATAAATTTCCATTTCAAAAGATTATTTATCTGTTTGAGAAAGGAAAATATTTTTCTATTGATTGTTGCAATAGACATTAACCTACATATTAACCATGTTTATTTATTGCATGAAGCAAAATTGATGGAGGGATCAAAATAAGGCTTTATTTTCAAAAGATATTGTTTAATAATAATAAATATACACATGTAGAGAAACAACACAAATAATCTTCTCGAAAACTCTCCAATACACATAATCTTTCTAGTTGGTAAGTTTTTAATTTTTTAAAGATTTTTTATCGAGGAAACAGATGAAACTAGAGGCATATATACACTCAGAGAGTGCATTTATGAGCCTTCCGAGGCAGATTTTTCACGACTTTAGAGAGAGAGAGACGGAAATTCCGAGAGGAAGACGCTCCCGGCACCCGATTTCACAGCACAGCGACACCTATTGGCAGAGTAGGCTAACTTGAAATATTTATTAGTATTTAGCTCATTTTGCATCTTAATTCTGACTCAGAGATGCCAAAATTAATCACTTGTTCCTTTTGGCATTTCCAACAACTCCACAAAGTTTCATCCGAATCCGTTCCGTACTTTTTGAGTTATCCTGCTGACAACCAACCAAACAACAAACCAACGCCAGTGAAAACAATACCTCCTTCGGCGGAGGTAATAATAAAATAAACATTTTATTTCCTTGAAGATGAGCAATGTGTTTACTGTAATTTCAATCACGTGTAAATTCTCGTGGACCTTTTATAGCTGCCTTTTTGCCTTGGGTATTGTTCTTGGTAGTCCGTCAATTTCCTCGTTCTCCTTTTTTGGACCTTTTTTGTCAGGAAGCTTTTTTTAGCGAAGCCTTTTCTGCACTGTTTTTTTGTAGACCTAATCCGCTCAGTCGGGGATCCTACTAAGCTTTTTGCGAAGGCTCGTTCGCCTTTTCTCGTGTCACACTGTTTGCTTCTTTTACTTTGTAGACCTAATTTGCGGGCTCAGTCGGAGGTCATGTGGTTTAAAATCTACCGCTGACATTTTTTAGGGAGAAAAGACACCCGACCTGATAAATTACTGGACATCGAGCAGTTGCTTTATTAAATTAATATATCTAGGTGAGTTTGGAGGAGTATGACAAATGATCTGAATCAAAGCCCATGAGAAATACAAATAGTATTTTAAGTCGAAACTATTATTCTCTATGAATTAATTTTAAACCTTAAACAGCCAAGAATTAAATTATAGTTTACTGCGTATAGGATTATTTTGTTTAATCATTTTCCCCTCTCCTTTTCTTTCAACCAATCACGTTCAAAAGAACTATATTACTATAAGCATGAATAATAGACGTCTTCAATTCTAATTCTTTTTCTTTAAAACAACATTCCACTAAATATTTATCTGTTTCTCAGACGTTTAAAAAAATGAAAAGCAGACATGTTTTTAATTTCGGCCTCAGGACAATAATTCTCTGTGAGCTTTAAGTTCAAGAAATTAGCAATCTACCATTATTTTCATATCAGAGTTTTTTTGTCCTCAGCACTGTCAGCACTCAGACAAAAGAATTCCATACAGTACACATTTACAGAATATAAAAATACTTGAAATGAGTTGTTGGTGCATCAAAAAGTATTTCGTTTTTATTAGGGTGGTATCGGTATGAGAAGAATCCAACATATTTCTTTGTATCGTTGTATAGGCACCATTTCTCATCCCCCGTGACGATTCAGTACAAAATCGCTGCTTATGACCGTGTGTTGTTCGATAGCGAGCGAGGTGTTGGGTCACAATTTGAAGACGTTTTTCTTTGTTTTCTTGGTTGTTTTTCGACCAATCCTAGCGAATGAACATAATTGCGGATTGTCGGTTGAGTGCAGTTCAACTTTTCGGCGAATTTACGACTTGTTTGACGACCATATTCATTCAATAGTGCCTTCAGATGCTCGTCGTCGAATTCTGCAGGTCGTCCGAAGCGTATCGTTGAGGTCAAAATCGTCGTTTTGAACCTTGCAAATCATTTTTGTGCAGAAAAAAATCGTTGTAGAGTAATAGAAAATATAGAAACTCTACGAACTTAGTTTCCATCCAATTATTTATCCACTTATTTCATATTTTATTTAGAACAATTCTTAATAATTATTCTATTGAACTGTTTTCCATAGTAAAGTAGACGTAGTTAATTATATTAATCAGATCAATTTTCAAATATTTTAAAATAATAAATAAATACATATGCAACATTAGTGCCGACTTGGGAATCCATTAACATTCCTTTTATACGAGCCTTTAAATATAAAGGCAATAAAATCAATTGTATATCCAACCCATCCTGCATTTTTAGATAATTTCCCGTGATAACTATTAAAATAACTTAGTTAATGGGGCTTTTTTAGATAAAAAAAGGAATGTATTTTTAAAAGGATAAATCCTATTCACAGGAATACGTCATATGGCCCAATATAAACAAATCTTTCTTCCTCGTTGATCAACTTACGATGACGAAGTACAAATTACTTTGTTTAGTTTGGACACAGGCGACAGCTGAACGATGTTTCTCTTCTATTGAAGTGAATAAGCTATCTATATCTTTATATCTCTATGTGAAATACAGCCTCACATTGCTCGCGGCTTTTGAGATGCTAACATCAATTCAAAGCTAAGGATTTTGTCCTTAAGAACATAAATTGTTTCTTCTAGTGTTCTTTGATCCAGGACGTCATTGTGGAATCCTTTGAAGGGACTTCTCCAATATCAGATATAACTATTAATGAATAAAGAATCTCTTCATACACGGGGAAATAATGAATATTTATTTCATCATGTCAATTTGAATATAGAAAAAAAAAAAATTTGAGCTATCAACTGAAAAATTATTTTACCGGTGGTGCTTGCAAAACCAACGAAATGGTATTCCTGAATATTGTTGTAATTTGTTTTAATGTATAACCGGTGGGACCCATAAATGATATCTCTAAGTCCACCATTGAGGATCTCAAACTGTTTGTTAAATGAAGTGGATAATATTACGTAGTAGAGCTATAAGATTTCTAAAGCTTTTAAGTGTCGATGTGCTGCTTTCTTAATCGACAGTAAGACTACCTATACAACCTTCCATTTTATACCTCAAATGACTGCAATATGTTCCCTGCATTGAGCAGGAGTGAAATGGAAACCCTTGGGCCTCCTTTTGTTTAACATTTTCCATCGTGTTTATGTGTATGCACAAATCGAAAGACATAAAAATGCTATAAATTAGTAAATAATTACTTTGAAACTTTAAAGTGCTATTAAGAAATTAAATTAAAGCCATTAACGACTCAAATGGACTTATGTGTCCTTGAACTTAAGTCTATTTAGGACCCAAATGAGAAAATTGTACAAATAAAGTATCCTCATATACCACTAGCATTAATTATTTAACTTTGAAATTGTTTGGGATTTATTCATAGCATACATTTTATGCTTATACGTAAAAATGTTGGTAAATATATTTAATAGATACATTACTTGGGGATATTTTGTCACACCACTTATGTTTAAAAATATAGGTTACACAGGCCGTCGTCAATTATATCCTAGAAGAGTATTAATATATCCAATTGAGTGGCTAAACTCTCTACAACTTTTGAGAGGGGGAAAGAAAAATTAACGTCCCACATCAACGCATATTTTTGAAAGGTTATCACTAGTGCTGGTAAAAATGTTGTGGCGTTCCCGATTGTAATTGGTAAGAAAAAAATATCTGCATCGTATTTTGTCCCTATTGTTCTTCATTACTCCCTTTAAACTTAGAACATTGATCTTATTCTCATTAACTTATATATCAATCAAGTGTTAAGTGATAAGTTGCATGAACCCTATATTTAATTAAATCTCATAATAAGAATGATGAATCAGTTTATTCAAAGGTAATTTTCAGAAAAATGAAAGAGCTCTTCACAAAGATAGACAACGTATCCCCCAATCAGAGCTATGTGAAAACCTTTCAAATATGTGTTGATGTTTCAAGTCAATTACTCTTTTCCCCTCTCAAAAGTCGTTGAGAGGTTGGCCACGCAATTGGCTATATTAATACTCTTCAAGAATGGCAATTGATAGTAATGGAAATCTGGAGCTTAGCCTTGGTGTTTACAGATTCTATGACTGTTTTTGGCCGTGAAAAAGAGAGAGGGGTAAAGAGAGGGATAGAAGGAAAGAGGGAGGGAGAGAGAGAGAAGTTTCTCTCACTTTTTCTCCCTCTCTTTCCCCATCTTTCTCTCTCTCTCTCTTCTATCCCTCTCTTTACTCCTCTCTCTTTTTCATGGCCAAAAACAGTCATAGAGTTAAGCTCCAAAGCTAAGCTCCATATTTCCATTCCTATAACTGACAGCCTGTGTGTGACGTCATTCCAATAACTTATATTGTAAACATAAGCGGTGTGAGAAAATATCCCCCATTACATTGTCCTTCTTATTCACAATAATATTTGCTAAAATTAAATTAGGATGATATCGATGTCCTTACATTAAGAAAACACGGCAGTGATTTGTTGATAGCTATGGATGTGTGGAATGGTTTAATATACCAATGTGAATGTTTATTAGAATTAATAAACCTCTCTTGAACAAAAAATAAGCGCAAGAATATTTTTTGGTCGTCCTATTTACAACAATATTTATTTTATCATGTATTTCATAAGATGAAATATGAAAAATATGAAAATCAGTAAGATTTATGCAAACACTTTTTGTTTATGAGGGACATCTATGATGTCAAAAATATTTGGAATGCATTGGAGTCATAAGAACACTCCTATTGGCCATAGGATCCTTTGGAGAGTGCTCAGGTCTTGAAAGTCCTGAGTGAAGTCCTCACGTCCTTTAATGTCTCTCTTCTGTCAGCAAGTGAGTGACTTGTGTCAGAGAGGAATCGATGATTACATCGGCTCTCGGCTATACAAAGTACGAATCCCTCAAAACATAACATAGACATCTTACGGGGTTTTATTTTTCGTTTCTTTGGAGAGTTACGTGAACCTAAACCATTAAATAGTATTATGTGTGGTTTTGGTAAAAGAGAACCATTGTAACAAGACTAATTTGACTTTGTCTAACTTTCTTTTTATCTTTCTCGTTCAAGTAAAGTATTGTAAGAGTTTTAAAGCCAATTAACATTTTTCGTCGAATCAATTATAAACTCATAAACAACCATTTTGTTAATACCATGCAACAACCTCCCGTATATTTATAAATAGTTCAATATCCACAAAAAAGTAATTGGTTCTATTGAAAAATCAATTAATGTCTTTTGTATTGTTGTTTGCCATTATGGATGATGATTTAAAATTATCATATTATTATTGCAGTTTTGTCCGCATATGAAAATAAAAGCTACCATAGACAATCATTCAAAAACAACTTGATTGGCTGTAGAAAGCTTGAGCATAAACAATTAAAAAAATTTAATTTATATAATTATCTTATTTTATTTATCTTATTTATAAGATATAAGGAAAGACAGGGACAAAAAACTTATTTTTAAGTAATCATATGGAAAACGAATTTTCTGGGAAACACTCTAAAAAATAAAAACATGTCTTACTACCTCCGTCTCCTCCACAGAAAATTTGGTCAAAATCTAAGTTGGCAATTTAAAAAAATGACAAAAAACGTTTGGGCAAGTCAAATAAGCATGGCAATGTCGAATTTTCCAGGAATTGGCAACCCCACTAAAACACTCCTGAGTTCTCAAAACTATTCACTGAAAATTTTGTCAAGATCTAATGAACCGTTCGGGAGATATAGGGAAACGAACGAACGGAATTCTTTTTTTATTAGTATAGACTAGCGGATGTTACCCGGTGCTGCCCGGGATTTTCCAACTTGATAATAGTCTGGAATGAAAAAAAAATCACACGGATAATTTTAGTGATGTCATCGCATGTGATTTTATATATTAAATCAGTTCCTTAAAAAGTTGTCATTGGGTCTTCATTGCCATTTTTTCCGTTTTGTACTCCTTACGGCTGGGTATTTAAACATCGCACAAAGAAGAAATCACACTAATAATTTCAGTGAAATCATCGCATGTGACTTTTCATATTAAAATTAGTTCCTTAAAAAGTTGACATTGGGTATTCATTGCCATTTTTTCCGTTTTGTATTCCTTAAGGCTGGGTATTTAAATATCATAAAAATAAGTTATTTTTTAATTCATTTCACAGGGAACCTAGAGTGCCGAATATATGTATGGTAGCGCTGAATATCAGAGTATTTTTTGATCTCCGTTGATGGGGGAAAACAGCAAAAACATAAGAGAGAGTACGACTTCATATATTTATCAAGAAAAGTTGAGACTGGTTGACATCACTCTCCATCTCTAGGCATAATTGAAATTTGATTAGCGCGATGTTGCGTTATAAAAAAGTTGTTATTTTCCACAAACTTTATATTTGGGGGGAAAGACAGGGACAAAAAAACTTAATTTTAAGTAATCATATAGAAATTGAATTTTCCAGAAACATTCAATAAATTAAAAACATGTCTTACTACCTCCGTCTCCTCCACAGAAAATTTGGTCAAAATCTAACGCGGCAATTTTAAAAAATTAACAAAAACGGTTTGGTGCATAAAATAAACATGGCGATGACGAACTTTCCCGGAGTTGGCAACCTCACTAAAACACTTCCTGAGTTCTCAAAACTATTCACTGAAAATTTCGTCAAGATCTAATGAACCGTTCGGGAGATATAGGGGAACGAACGAACGAACAAACGAACGGACGGAATTCTTTTTTATTAGTATAGAAATATATACTTAACTATGCGTGATATCCATTTGTTATCTCGTAAGACTCAGCCAGATGCTTTTTTCGTGCTATGATACCGGATTGGTGTGCCATACATGTTTTCATATTTTTGTCACGTCCATGTATTCAATATTCATCCATGTAGAAGAAAAATATGCAATTGCAACTCAAAAACTGCCTGCGACATATTTAGGGCACCCAACTTTAATTCCATTATAGTAAAAATAAATGCATGTCAAAGATATGAGGTTTTAATGGAGAAATATGCCTTTACAAAAATGTAAAAATATGTGTTTTTGCCATAATGAAATTGAATGATGATAACTTTAGGAGAGAGGAAGAGAGGAAAGGGAAAAGAAAGCATTTTTGTGGCTTTAACTGGTACGAGAGATAACAGAGTTTCCTAATATTGTTTCATTGTCCTTCTGATGATGATGCTTTGTACCTTTTGGTAGCACATATAAACAATGACTAAAGGACTATAAACATATAGAAGAGCAAAAGGAAAAAGTTTTATTTTTCATAATTATACTTCATGTATATGGCACAGGATTCAAACAAAGAACTTTACAATTAAAACATTCTCCAAGGCTGTTGAGCCCTGTGAAAAGAATATAGTATTTAACAAATTATAATTCTAAAAAAATGAAGTTGTTTTTCGTATGATGAGGAACCATAAAGAAATAAGTCTGGTTTGTTATACAAAAAAGAAAACAAAATAAGTCAAAGAGGATAATTTTTATCACATATTTTCCTACCTACTAGGAGAGGGGTTGATGTAAATTTAAGAAAATGAAGTGGTAGTTGACGATTCCCGCAGCAAATACCTGATTTATGCTCTCTTTTTTGATTAATTACAAGTTCGTCAGGACAGTCAACGAAAACCGATAGCTTACGAATTGACATAAAGCCTTGCAGATCAGATCTAAACATATGTATAAACGGTTCCTTTTTATAAAGCATCTTTTTCGGAATCACGAGCTTGGAGGGCATGACTAGGTCATGTGCAGCGGGGGATGCCGAGGGTGGCAAAGACGAGTTGATGAACCGATGCAAGATACTCGGGGAACACTTCACAACGTTATCGCAGCTGGAGGTGAAGAAGTTTTTTTTAAAATTGATGTAAACCCTGATTTTTCATGGCTAAGATCATTCTTTAGTAGTATAAATAATAACATTTTCCCCACTATTTTATATTTAACATGGCTTCTCTCCTCAAACAGATGGACACAGTAAACACTGGGCCTCATATATATTTTACGTGATATATGTTTAATAGCGCTTTGTCTGAACTCTAAAGTGACTATAGCCGAAAGCCTAATCCTGTATTCTTCAATACAAAAAGTGGAACTGTGGACAATATTAATCACGACAACTGCATGATATACTGCATTGGAACTGAAAATTCCATGACCATTCGTGGACTCTGGCTGCTTACAATGGATATATATATATATATATATCAGACTTGTGAGCGTTCAGCTTTTTTTGCGTTCAGCGTTCCGTTCAGCGTTCAAAAAAAATTAGCGTTCCGTTCAGCGTTCCGTTCAATGTTTTTGCGTTCAGCGTTCCGTTAGCGTTCAGCGTTCAAATATTTAAAAAAATAATTTCCCAAAAAAGTACTGCGTAGTGATGACGTTTTTTTTAGAAAAGAATTTCCCAAAAAAGGACTGCATAGTGATGACGTTTTTCCAAAAAAAAGTCCCAGAAATGTTTTGAAAAATTGAACGCTGAACGCAAAACTCTTTTTTGCGTTCAACGTTCAGCGTTCAAAAAAAAGTTGCGTTCCGTTCATTGAACGTGCATTCAGCTGAACGCCGTTCAATTTGTGTTCCGTTCACAAGTATATATATATATATATATATATATATATATATATATATATATATATGTTTGTTTGTTTAGCTCCTAGATCAGCCCCACAACACCGGAACTCAATCCGGTATCAGCCGGAAATAAACTCTCTGGGAGCTAACCTTTACTGCGAAATAAATTATATTGATACAAAAGCAAAAAGGCTCTCAGAAGATACTCCTCCCTGGGCTTTTTCCTTCTTTGCATTTCCTCGGCCAGTTCGTCCATCTCCAACCTCGTTCGGGGACACGCGCATATATATATATATATATATATATATATAATTTATTTATTAATTATAACCATGTCTTGAGGAAAAATATATCCATGAATACGATAATTTAAAATCCAATGTGAGATAAATTAATTTCTCCTCTTCAGGTTTCATCGATAAATTACCATTGCTAAAGAGACTTAGAGCTTCTTTATCCTTTATGTATGAATTATCTTGAGAGAGTAATTAATTTTACATATAAAACTTATACGTTATAGTCAATGGAGCTCTTGGCTCGTAAATAATTAATGATTGGGTATCTATATATTTTCATTTCTTATTGCTTGGTTTGAAAGAGTTTCAAGGAGCCCAGAGTATTATATAATTTTAGTGAGAGGAAGGAATTATTTGTCAAGTATATAATCAAGTCTAAGAGAAATATAAGCCTCTTGTCATGTTTTAAAAGACATTATTTCATGTGTCAGAACAATGAAAATTGTCAAAAAGAAAACTGTTGTCTTCCAGCTTTTAATAAGAAACCTCCGCTTTTATTATTATTTTTTAAATTACATACATTTCTTTTTGATACAAAATTGGATCTATTTTTCCCTTTAGAAGTCTATGTGTTTACTTTGATAAGTATATGAAAAACCAAACTCATTTTGGAACTGTTGAGCCATTTGGCTACCTGTTTGACAGTCGATGAAAAATCAGTTGTCAAATATATTTGATAATATATATATATATCTTAATTGATTAAGTATTTTTTAAGAAAATTTAAAAAATAAATTTTGTTTTCATCTTAGGGTATTTCGCTATCAGTCGCTTCAGCAGATATGTACGGAGTTTTGTTATTCCTTTAACTTCTAGGAGGACATTCATCTATAATTTTTTAAAATACATTTTAGTGATTTAGAATTACATTCACAAATTAATTGTATGATTTAATTATGAATGTTTAATTTTCCTTGAAGCAATAATTCTAAAATGTAAATCTTAGTTATGCACTCCATTGACAACGGCTCATTGTATGTAATGAATATTAAAAAATGCACATAAGGATGGGATGTTTCATTTCTACTCCTATGACTCATCCTTATTTACCAAACTAAAATGGTGTATCGTTAATTTAGTTCACAAAATAAACCATTTAAAAAGTTATATTTTGAAAGATTTCAAATGGGAACAAAAAGTTTGAGTATAAAGTCAAAAACTTAAAATACGGATGCAATATCCAAAAGTGACCACATAAAAAGCAAATATTTCTTTCTGTTGCGGTATTTGATGATTTTTATTATCATTATTATTATTATTTTGAAACGAAGAACTAGAACATTCGAGCGTCCTTCATGGTTCATCGTTCAAATATCGTGCGCAACGAATAACAAATCAACGACTTTTTTGATATGTGTGCCATTAAAATATTTATTGATTTGTAAATCAAAACAATTGCTAAGGTAAGCTACTTTTTAAAAATGTATTTTATTTTTGGTCATGTGTATTTTTAAAATTTAAATAAGCCTTAAGCAAAACCATATTTCAAAAAGTGGGATGGCTCATAGATAAAAAAAGTGTTTTTTAAAAGGAGAATAGTTTTGTATTTTGAAATAAATATATATTAACGGATTACATTAATTATACGATTAGGGTGTCTCTCTTTCATTCAAAATGAGTAATGTTTTTTGTCATGTTATAAGACTTATTTTGTGAATATAGGCTTTTTCACATGTTCAGCTAGCTGTTTTTTTTTTTCAGTGTATTTCAGTTCTAAAATTCCAGAGTAATTGCGTTAAAAAACATAAATAGACATTGTAGTCTAAAATTAATACTTTGGAGAAGAACGACAACAGCTAAAACATATAATACAAATTAATCAAACATATAAAGGCACAATACATACTTTAAAAAACGTTTCTCCAATATTTTAAATAATAAATCACTTTGAATATTTCAAAATACGGCGTAAAATCATTTTTCATTGGCTAAAAAGGTTGAAAAACACTGATGTTAAAATAACTTTTCCTCAATTGATTGCTGTATTTATATTTTTTCACCGACCAGGTCACTGCATATTCAAACGAAGGACATATTTAAATCAAAAATATAAAATGTTTTTTTGTACCTGTAGGAAACAAAATTCAAAAAATCGCTTGAAAGAATGATTAAAGATTTTATAGTAAAAATAAATTTCCATTCAATACCAAAAACATCACAAGCAAATGAATTATTTAAAAATGTAATTCATGGAAAATGTTGATTTTATTACATTGATTACTTTCTCTATTACAGATTGGAATGGTTTTTTTGTTGCTTCTTCATCATAATCCATACGTATTTTATTCGGATTTCTGAATGATTATACATTATAAAATATCGTCTATATTTCTGTTGTCTAAGAAAACATAACTTGTTACTGATTTGATAGTAAAAAAACTATGGGCAATTTCTCAGCAGCCAATTAAGCAAACAAAAAATCAATATGGTTATTCCTGATTTTTAATGCCATAGTGCATTTGTTTTGCTAAACTAGTTATTCCTTTTGACAAACTGTTTTCTTTTGTTTTGTGGTTCTATTAAATTATTATAAGTTTGTTATGTTATTTTTTCAATTATGAAAAACTATAATGGGTAAATACTGTTGAGTACATTGATTATCTTTTTTGGGACAAACTATAAGGATAAATTGACGTCACCCTAGCTTAAAGGACCAAAAAAAGCTGTATTTTGTTTGTTAAAAGCATAAAAATAACCCCAAATCAAGTTCGAAATGTGTAGCGTTGGTTTTCAATACTCTGAATTAAATAAAAAATAAATGTATTCTCTTATATTATAAATACATAGAGCAATACTCTATAAATGGTCCATAATTTTTATTTTCTCTTTGACAATTGTGATATCTTCGAACTGATAATTTGATAATTAAGTTGTTGCTGAAGAAGAGCGACGACGCGAAGAGCTTCACAAAGCCAAATTGGCTAAAATCTTACCAGCTCATGGTATGACGGAGGGGCAGTTGCCGGGAGGTGTCCACGACCAAAGGGCAAAGTATGGGTCGAAGGAGGTCTTCGGACTGGAGTTGTTGCCAGGAAGGTATGAGGGCCATTTGTCGAATGGCTCCTGGTCATGATGCTGCACTGCTGCCAGCATTTATCTCCCGTTGGATTCCACCATTGTGACGGGTACGTACTGTTGTGGGTGATGGGGCGGAGGAGACTGTGAGCCTATGAGTGAGAGTGGCGTGGGCTGGATTTGTAACGCAGCAGCCAAAGCGGCATTGGAGCCCTGTGTGGACCCTTGTACGACGACGTGCTTGGCTGGAGAGGGCAGGGACTCTCCGGACTGATAGTTGGCCGCTTGCACGGGTACAAGGGCGGAAGGAACGAGCTTTTGTGTTCCTTGGGGATGGAGGTGTGGAATGTAATTGGTCCGCTCTGGTCCTCGAAGTGTGAGGTACAGCTGGTTGTTGAAGGCCAGCGTGACGTTTCCGTTGGATCGCGGCACGAGGTTGGCCATGAGTGCTGGGACGTGAGACTAAGCACGGCTTTGGCTTTTTCTCTTCCTCCACATCTATTATGTGGATGTGCATTGGCTTCCATGTCTTGGTGTTGAAGACGGTGGGGTTGGACTTCAGCAGGTCTTCCTTGGTTTAAGGACTTCTTCTGGAGTTGAATCTTCAACAAAGTGGACCCTGTGGGAGTAAAAAAGGCTTTGACAGTCTCTCGAAGCAAACGGTTCAGGAAAGGACTTTGGGATCATTCCAATATCTTCCATAGTATGCTTAGCGAGCAAAAATACATCTGGGGTAACAAACACTGTTGACTGAACTTTAAACCCGTAGTACGAAAAGTATATCTCTACGGAGCCCAAGCATTCCATACTGGAGCCGTTGGCGGCGGAAATGATGCACTTCTGGGTGGTGTCGTACTCTATTCCGAGATTCTCCAACAGAGCGTCGCTGGCCAGGCACTCACCGGTGCCGGTATCTGGCAGAACATTGACCTCGGACCAGTTGATTTCATCAGTAGAGATTCTGACAGTTGCCAACGGCGATGATCTTCCACCATGTCGTTCAGTGTGGCGAGTTCTGACAGCATTGGTCTCGACTCTCTTCTTAACTCTGGCCTTCTTTTTACAAACTCTTACAAAGTGGCCAGCAATTCCGCAATGACTGCATCATGCGTCTTTAGCAGGACAGTCATCGCGACTAAGATGCATTCCACCACATCTGAAGCAACTTTCGGAATTAAAAGATTGGTCCGATCTTGCATTTGCAGATTCACCGATCTTTTCAAACTTTGAGCGACTTCGTACTTGTTTCATCTTATCCTGTTTGTAGCTTGAAATCTTGTTGGTGGAAATGGACTCATGCTCGATTGGTTGCGATCTGAAGCTTCCCAGGCTAGACATTTAGTCTTGACGGATTTGAAGTCGTTTCTTCCATCTTCAGCAACTCTTTCTGCAGAACCTTCTTAGATACATTTGCAACGATATGGGACGCCAAAACGTCCTCGTATGGCAGATTTTTTAGCTCGGCTGAATCACCAACAAGCCTGAGGCGGACCAAGTAATCGGAGAACTTCTCGCCTTGCTTTTGGGAACACTGGTAAAAGTGAAGCCTTCTAGTTATGACCTTCAACGATTCGGAGTAGTGTTTATCCAATGCATTCAATACTTCACCAACTCTTGCATTATCTTGCACTATCTTGCACTTCCAACAAGTGTTTGATTGTATCTTGAACCTTGGAACTCAGACAAGAATGGAGATGCGCTCGTTGCTCTCGTATAGGTAGGAGTTCCATACGGTTGGCGGTGTAGTAGTTGTCGAATTGTAGTTGGAAATTGCAAAATTGAGCGATGGTGGCGTCAAGTTCTAGTGTTTCCGGTTTCAGCGTAGTCATGAACTTGGGTGGAGCTCGAGCTTGATCTTGATCTCGATCACCATTGGCATTTGTGACATGAGCTGGCAAGATTTTAGCCAATTTGGCTGTGTGAAGCTCTTTGCGTCGTCACTCTTCTTCACGTCGATGTTTTCTTCTTCACGTCGACGTTGCTGCTCCTCATCTCGATAGTATTTTGCTTGAAATACTAGACGAACCAAACCAGTGGTCTTCCACTCCAAAGAGTTGTACGACAAAAAGTACTTCTCATTTTGGATTTCGTCCTCTGAGAGATCGTTGACAGCATGGACAAATTCAATAGCCACTCTGAACTTCTCTAGGGATTTCTCAACCACTCCAGCCTCATATTCAGCAGCGAAAATCCGATCTTCAGCAATGGGTTGCTTCTCAAAACCTTTGACAGCTGATTCAAGTCGAGAGGCATGTTTCTTTGCTATATTCTCCAAACTACCGGCGCTTCTGTTGGCAGTTGAGATGGCTTCATCTTGTTTTGGAAGCATCGTGTAAGATCGATGAGAAGGTTTGGCTGGGAGATGGGATCAACGCGACGTATGTACTCACTTGTTGATGATGGAATCTCAATAAGCACTCGTTAAAGAGTTCCTTGGAGATTTTGATGTCCAACTTATTATAAACGTCGTGGCTTCAAGGGCCTCTTCTTGGTAGCAGGGTCCTTGGTGCTGACTATTTTCATGGATGGTTCTTCTTGGAGAGAGTGGCGACGGAATTCTCGTCCAAGGTCTTAAGATTGCGTCGTGAGGAGCAGGGTCTTAAGGACTACCGACTGCGCCATGTAATATTCTCCGACCGATCCTACCGACTGCGCCATGTGATATCCTCGGATAGGTGAATAAAGTTGGACAAGGTGGAATATTGAAAACAAGTGATCTTTATCTTTAAAATTCGGGAGGGGGGAGTACCCTTTGTAGACAAGCAAAGAGTCTTGCCTGAGCAAGAGTAAAGAGATGTACACAAGCAAAGAGTCTTGCCTGAGCAAGAGTAGAGAGATGTATACATTAGATTTATACATATTATTACAACAATGAATTTTTTATAGTTCAGTATTTCTTATTAAAATTAGACAAATGTGCAAAAATAAATTTTTCAGCTTCTTTTCAAATAAAATAAAAACATGACTGCATATTATCATACTTAGAGTGTAATGAGTCATCAAAAGGGAAAACATATATGGAAGGGATATGTTTTCTCCGAATAAATGCTTGGTCATCTTGAGTTATTTCTCATATTTGCCATCAAGGAATTATGGTGAAACAGACATGTTTAATGTTATTTTTATTATATATATATATATTTATTAGTGAAGTAACACTTATTCGTTAGTCATTATGTGGCCCAAGTTGATTAATAAAAACATCCTACATTTCATAACATAAGGAATTATCTGTTCAATCATTAGGATTAAAATAATAATATTCCGTTATAAAATATGAAAAGGGCCTTTGAGAACTTGGCAAAATCTATAGGTTTTTTTTACAGGCGTCCAGTCTATTCACACGTAAAATCAATTGTAGGGGGAAAACCTGAATACTGAGCGGGATACAAAAATTTGATCAAGGGACTTTGTACTCTTTGGACTCTTGTGGAGTACTGCAAAAGAAAACATGTTTTGTTCTTACTTTAACGTCAGAAGTGAGTTTTGGTGAGATTCTATGACGAACAACAAGGGTGAGGAAATAATTTAGGACTTCAAAATCGAGGTTATATACTTACGTTTGACTATTACTGATTTAACTCTAATTAATCAGTGGCGTCAACATCTCATATCTTAATGGAAGACAGATATTCTTATCAATTATCAAATATCCGACCGAATATTTCATTATGTTTGACGTATATCTAATCACTTGAATGATATATATATATATACTTCTTCAAATTCATAACTAATTAAATTATCAAAAAAAATGTAGAACTTTTCTCCTAAAAATATTTATGATAAATATGTTCCTATATAAAGAGGTATAAAATGTGAAAAAATATATTCAGTGACTTGAATGTAGTAATGATTTAAATAACGATTGTTTTACGTTTTAAAATGTCTTTCAATTATTTTAGTATCATTGTAAGAAAGACATTAAAAGACACTTTTTTCAATTTATCAAAGAGTGCTTAAAGACTGATTCATAAATAGATTTACGACTCGTATTTAGCTTTCATACTATAGGATTTACAATATTTATATATATTTCAATTTTAATTGCATACAAAAAAATTAATAAACATATTAAAGATGTGTTAACAAATCTTGCTATAAAGATATAATTATAATTCATTTTGTTTTAGGCCTTACTGCCTTTTTCATGAAATAATCAAGACTTTATATTGATGTAATGTAATTGCCTCTTAAATACATGCTCTTAAGCCTATAAACGTAGTAAATGTGAAAGCGAAATCATTCTTTTGAAAAATATGCACGCGTCATGGCGTTTCACAAGATTTATATTACATAAATGGCACTTACAGACATTTGTTGAAAAATCGTCGCTTCAAAATGTCAATTTATATTTCAGCAAATTTAAGACAAATATTGCTCTTCTGTCATGAACAGCTGTGAATACTTTCAAACCCTTTCTTGGTATGGAAGCACTTACAATTTATCAAACGTGGGAGAAACAATGACGATACTTTCTTTTTGATGTAGGGATCCCTTAGAATATTTCTCAACGAATTACTACAAAATCGTTTTCTCACTTTTTGATAATAAAATTGATAAAAAAGGAAAATTGAACCATCAAATAGGTTTTACAATTTTATGAAATCGTGATTAACAAAATTCATCGAATTTTATTATTTTATGAAAACTAAAATATAACTTATATCCCAAATTGATAGAAGAATAGATAACTTTAAAATAATTTACTCAAGGAATGGTTTTATAAAAGGTATTCAACCTAAAAAAATTATTTAATTTGAATTATGACTTTTAATTTTCCAAAGTTGTAGTATTTTTAAAATTCTTTGTGTTTTTTTTAAAATAAATGTTGGTTTATTTGTTTAAATAATTGGCAGCGTTATTTTTTTGGTAGGTGTTTAAAAAAAAGTAAATTGAAAGCCTGTATTTTGTTTAATTGACTTGTATGTACAGTTGTACAAAAAATTTAGATCGTTTTTCCTCATTTTAAAAAAAATATTCAGATTATTAACAAACTATTTGGAGCAAATCATTTTTTTATTTATATGGTTTGACAGATTTGTGGTTTCCGACTGGATATAAATAAGCATACTAGCGTATTATACATCGGTCGAAACTAAGAATTTATGAATGAGGCAGACCAAATATGACCACCCTATTCGAACCTGCGCCCCCAACATTGAGAGTTGAATGCGTATGACCACACATGGCTATCGCACTCCCTTAGCATTAGCGAAGCTTTGAACTATTGTAATAACAACAATAAAGTATTGACATTCGATACAGAAAAGTATTATTTAAGAGCCCCGTGCGTTATCAAGCCATATTTATTTCTTTATTAAACTATGAAATATAGTTAAGTAAGTTATCTTTTAAATCAGTTATATACATTAAACCTTATATGCAATAAATTATTATCATTATTAAATCAGGATATGACCTTGGTGAAGGTGTCCTATCTTTTTTTACCTATGTATTTTATGTTCTCATTTTTATCTATAATTATACATTGTCTATAATTTATACATATACATTGATAACGTTGTCAACGCAAAAATTTGAGGTGAAGGCATGGCTCTCTCTCTCTCTTATCATAGATGAGATAAAATATTTATTAAAGGAGATTTGGCACCGATTTCACTTACCTCGTCCTTAATATTATTTAGTTATATATATTATTTTATTTATTACGGTGATTTTTAATTTAGAGGTATAAGGAATGACAGCCATGAATTGGATCTCTTCATTCATAGTTATATATTAGTACTAGGTTCAAGATTCTATCTATCTGTTAAATGAATTTCCTGTGCAAAAAACGATTTTTTATTACACATAGCATCATAAAATTAACATTGTACATTTTCATCATATATATATCATCATAATTTGAAAAGGTTCTTGTTCTTATGTTTCTATTTTTTTCCTTTTTTTATGTATCTGATAAAAAGTAAAACATCTTTCAACAATTGTTAAAAAACAAAATATGATTGAACATTTTAGCCTAAAGCTAAATGATTGCTTTGATCTACTTTTTAATAAATACGACCCACAAGAAAAGACGCTACCATTTGGGGCGAAAGTGAGTTGGAGCAAATATATTACAGACCATTACATACCGGGGCAGTGTACCCGCAATAACTTTGAATCTCAGGAATCACATTGCAGTGCATTTTGAAAGTTTGACTTCTTGAACACATTATCATTTTCAATATTGACGAAATAAAATATTAATACAATATTTATGTAGATACTAGGGATGCAAGTTATCGATTAATAGATTAATCGTTGGCTGTTTCATTTAATCGACTAATCGAATACGTGTAGAGATTAAGGAACCGGTTTATCTTGTGGATTTAGGAGAACTAAATGCATCTTTATTGTAATGGAAAATCAATGCTTTAAAAAAAACATTGGGATATAATAATCAAAAGACGTATTTTCTAACTTGACGACTTTCAATATTAAATCTGATCCCAATCTGTCTATTTTTACACACCCAAACGTGAGGAATTTATGTTTCGGATATTAAAACCTGATAAAGATATGAAAGTTTACTAGCATACAGACAGAGTGCGCCACTTGTTGATGAATTCCAACTAACAAACTTTAATCGATTAAAATATTGTCGAGTATAAGTCGATTAACTTTTGCATCCCCTGTAGGTACATTTGACTCGCTACATTTTATTTTGTTTCTTTTCCTCCTGCATTTCCCTCCTATTATTTTTCCAGTCAAATGGAAACATTACTGAGAGGAAGTACAAAGTACCATTTTTCCTTGCCAAATCATGCAGTATGTTTTTTTAATGGCTGGCATCTTTAATGCAAGGCATAAATATATATCATTCAAGCCATTTAAAGAAGGATGAGAAAAAAATCCAAATGTATTTATATTTTTTATATGCAGATCTTTTATAATTATAACGATGAAAAAAGTATGTATATTTTATAGCCTTATTGTGCTATAACAAGGCATTAAAAATAACATTTTATGTAATATGTTTTATAAACATATTTTTGCAAATACAGCTCAATATAACCAATTTACAGATTGAAACTCAATCAAGCCAAAATGACACGAAAACTTCTCTTCCATAGAAACACTATTCATTTCAGTATAATAATACAGAGAAATAGAAATATGTAATTTGTTACTAAAAGGCTCATAAAGAAAATATAATCGTTAAATCTCTTGCAACCCGTAATGTAACGTTACTTATAAAAATATTTATATACTTACAATACTATAAAGCTCACATAGTTTTAGGATGAATGCTAAGTAATTTTATTTTTATTATCGTTCAACTGAAGCTGAGAACGTAACGAAGTGAAGCTGAATAAACACTTTTTTGTGTTATTTCTCAAGATTTTCAACAAATTTAATATAAAATATATGTTGAATCACAAACTTTAAAATAAAATAAAATTTTAAAGTGGGTTTTAATTTAAAAAGAGTAATTTTAAAACTTCATTGTTGAAATTTGATTTGATTGAATGTAAATATCACAAGAAAATGAGAACAAAAAAAATACATTGCATAAATACATAGTCTATAGAACTTGGTAAATGTAGAATGAGTCCATTAATAAAAAGATTGCTAAATATAAGGCAAAGTGTTACTGAGTTGGCATTAGGCTTTGAAGAGCACTCGCATAATTGAACCCTAATTTATTTATCATTAAATTTGGTCGAAGTAAATTTATCTTCGTTCATTGGCAAAGCAAAGCCTCGGATCACTTTTCGGAGGTCTAGGCCATAGGTCAGGTGTTTGAAGATGTGAAGGAAGAGGAGGTGATTCAATCGTCTCTCTGTTATTGTAGAGCGAAGAATAGTTTTTCAGCTGACAGAGGGAGGAGACGCTCAGTATATGTATACAATGGACACCATCAAATACAGCCAGAAAAGCCTGCCTACCTCACAGAACGGGGATTGCGTCCTGGGTCCCTATGCAGTAATCATTTCTACAAGTGTCGTCACCTTTGTAACCTGACTGATGAACCTTTCAACGGAGTTGTTATGTGACTGGAGAGCATTGACAGCTGGATGCACTCCTCCATGCCCCATCACATGTGAGCCTGTTAGTAGGGCTGGACAAATCATCATATGTTTTTGAAGCCCAGTTGTTCTATGGCCAAATTTTGTTTAGAATCCAAATCTGGCAATTGTTTTTATCTCAGTTGATGTCTTACGTCGCTAATACTCAAAAATTCAAATGGCCGCCAAAATTACCTAATTTTGACCAAAAAATATTTTTCAAATCAAATAGTATGCCTTCAAGTATGCCTTTATATAGGTTTCTTGGTCAAGGAATTCAAAAATAACACTATTAAATCAATAAAACATTAAGAGATACAAGCAAATTTTTATTTTGATTATTTGATATGATTTGTCTACTCAAATTGGCGGTTTTACGGCGTTAAAATGTTTGATGAAAAGCAATTTAACAATATTAGGCTTTGCTTTGTAAATATCAACAATACATAGGATATTAAATATTAACATGAAACAACATAACAATAGTCTATTATCACATGCCTATTGAACACTATTCCCATACACTTAAAGATTGTTTGAGTAGTGTGTTTACATCTGTAATTAGATTGGCTCTGGCTAGATAAATTCTTAATTGATCGTATGAGTTCAGTACATAAAAACTTTCCATTTTAAATCTCCCTTCAACTTTAATCTTCCCATTTGACAAATATCTGATGCCACTGTAGCTCTTGAGAAGCCTATCTTTGACAGTAGTTGTTTTTCTGTCAGCTTTTCATTCAAGTCAAGAGAACCTCTTGTAAATGAGCCCCGGTGGCCTTCACATATATCAAGCAACTTCATAGTCCTTTCCACTTTTTTTATTTGAGTTGCTCTTTCTGTATTAGTGCTAATCTTTTGGAGATTTTAATTTTTGGAATATTCATCATCAGATGCACAGTGAATTGGTAGCATCTGCTCAGAGTTGAGTATGTCGACACTTTTACAGAACTTAATCCTATTTAGATTTTCCAAATGGTGCGTTACGTCTCCGTCATCATAGCGTGTGAAGGAGTGTGTCGGCGTGGGGGGCAGAGCCGGTGTCCGAACTACATCAACATTGACCGTTTTCTTGGCCTCTTCAATGATGACGTGGAATGCCTCGAGTGACCGGAGGCTTTGTTGTGCGTTTGGAGTATCTGCACTTGTTGTACTTTGAAGCAGATAGAAATGTTGTTTGCACACCAAATAGGATGACAAATTGGCTCATCTTTTCATTTATTTATGTCAATTATGAATAAGGAGTTACTACGAAATGGTTGCCTTAGAGAGGAAACTAGTAGGGGCTGTTCGGAAGAAGCTAAGAGCCTGTGCGGAACCAGCCGAGGAGCCTCGTGGTTTTAACGGGCTGATGCGGCAGTAACAGGTAGGAAGATGGAAGGTCTATGGTATCCTTGCACATTATTGAGTGCCTGTTGGTGGATGTTATCTTTATGTCTATGTCATCTTTCTGTATTTTATATAATATATGGGTGTAAATAAATAATAAAATCGTTTTTTGGCCATAAAGTATGTGATTTAGCGACCTCTGAATCGGATTGGAAATAATTACACAATAGCCCCCTGATCCCTCATTTCCATCGCCTCTGATTAGTATGAATAAAAAAGTTTTTAGTAGTTCAGTATTGATTGCATTTTTGCAAAATATATAGTGTTTTTCATTTTGTTTAATATATTTAACTATAATAATAGTTTTCAGAGTCCCTGTTTTTCTGGAGGTCTCTTCATCAAATCCCGAGGATTAAATCATTGGGACAAAGGAAGGACAGAAAATGTATCTGTATAACTAAGGTTATTTCTTATTTTTATTGCATAACTAAAAAGCATAATATATATTTGTCACTTTTTAGTTAATGTTCCTAATGTTGAGGTTGAGAGAATTATTTGAATAAAATCCGTTGGTAATAGATGTCCATGCTTATTAAAAAGAGGGGACAAATAGTGTATAAATAATATTGTAGAGAATATAGAGTCCCAATCAAAAACTGGTAGCGCTGAATAACGGGGACTTTATTAGCTATCCATTACATTTTAATAAAAAATAGTTTTTGGTTCTGCAATCCCAACAAGTATGGAGAGAACACAAATACCCTGATAGTCACCGCTACAAACTTTGCTTCGACACTCTATTTTCTCGATGGATAACAAACAACAAAGTAGAAAGATAGGAGAGATGATCAATGCCAAGATATTATTTATTCTTCAGTCATATTTTTACTTAGTAGAATTTCAACTAATGGATTTCATACGATTGTGTATTTTTTGTAATCTATTCATATAAACTTTGTAAGCTGTGTGGTTTATTTTTTCTGGTTAGGTTCTCTTGGAACTATAGTGCTTCATGATTAATTCAACCAGTACTACTTTAGTACTTTACAACAAACATGATCCAGTTGTTTTCTTAAACACAATTCACTTTTTAAAAGATATATGTATGCCGTATTCTTGCATGACGCATTCAATAGATTCATATAGAGACTCTGAACTTTCAATAAGGAAGCTGTTCAATCTGGCCTTTTGATACATTGTAATCATTTAACTCAATCACCACCCTAATATCCCCTCCCCTCTAAGTTTGTAATGAACAGCCCAAACGGAAGAAAACTTTACCCATTCATTTATTAATACAGTCAAAAGAGTTTCTCCTCTCGTCTTCTCCTTCTAAATATACTTTTGAAACAAAGTCCATTTGTTTGTGTTATAAATTACTGTACTTTGAGTAGAGAAATCAAGGCTTTAGGCTCTATGAAGTTATGAAATAATTAGACTTGCTCATTTAAAGGTGGTTTAAAATCTAAAGGAACAATAGATGTCGCTGTGGTGTGCTTTCCTCTTTGAGAGCACAGCACAGCGACATCTATTGGCAGAGTAGGCTAACTTGAAATATTTATTAGTATTTGCTCATTTTGCATCTTAAAGAAGCACTCAGAGATGCCAAAATTTAATCACTTGTTCTTTTGGCATTTCCAACAGCTCCACAAAGTTTCATCCGAATCCGTTCCGCACTTTTTGAGTTATCCTGCTGACAAACAACCAACCAACAAACCAACGCCAGTGAAAACAATACCTCCTTCGGCGGAGGTAATAAGTTGAGAATAGGTATGTTAATGTAATCCCGGTCACTAAAAAACCTCTTGCCTGTATGACAGCTGTTATAGTAAAGCAGACTTGTATAGACACAATATCTCTACTTCATGTTGTTATTAACACTCCTTTTCCTTCAACTAATCGTGTTCTAGAAAGATGACCCATTGTGACTACCACCCCCAGACAATCACCCCCCTCCCCCCAGCCTAGCACTCGCCGCCAATCACCCCCGGGCTTTTACTCCCCGTTACTAATATTTCTTATCCCTTAAAATTCCACTTACGAATTCAACTATGTTTTCTTTTGCATTAGTGTTTGAAAAACTATGTTCCTAATATCGGTCAGATAAAGCATATGACCGATAATAGGGACATAGGTTTCAAACACTCATGCAATTTTGTCATAAGGAAAACACAGTTAACTTCATAAGTGGATTTTAAGAGTAAAAAAATATTAGTAAGAGGAGGTAAATGGTAGAGGGGGCGAATGACCGGGGGGTGATTGTCCTAAACTCCCTATTGTGGCATTCTTATATAAACTGCTGGACTAAGAAGTACTAATAATAGTTCGAGAGCTTTTCGAAGGAAAATACCATTTCTAACAAATGGAAATGTTATACTTTTTACATATTTATGGCATCGCCAAATAAAAGTTATCTATAATAGTCAAAAGTGCTTTAAAGTTACGAGAAAAGTCTCTGTAATTTGCATATTTTTTAAGCCATTCATTCCCTCATCGAAGGAAGAAAAACCAAATGGTGCTACTCTTTTTTTTTCAATGCAGTTGTTTATATATTCACCTACACATTTAAATATATTTATATATGCATATATGAAATTCAAGGGCTTGAATTCATAATTAAATAATGTAACAATGAAAAAGAAATCCCTTTCTTTCTATTAAGTAATTATCTTTTCCAAGGATAATTATTGAAATGGGAAAAAATATAGTCATGTCCCTCGTTCCTCGCTTCCTGTTTTAGAAAATAAAGTCAGGATACCTAAAAAGGATATCATAAGCAGTGTATTAGTCTCTAATTAAATTACAGTTTATAAAAGCTCTACATATATAGGTATATGTGTATATATATACTTGTGAACGAAAAGCTAAGAAAAGAAGAAGGCTCAACCATATTCAAGCAATCTCCTTTATTTTAGCAGAACCTTCTTAAATTATTTTATGTTGTTTACCATACACAGATGACGAGCAGAGTGATATGAAGTTTGCATACGTATTTTGTTTTTGGTTAACATTAAAAGTACGGGGACTTCAAAATGATGTTGCCTTTAATTTTTAACATAACTAACTCAAATATTTCTTATTCGAAAGAAATATCGTGAAATTGTCATTTTATATTCCAAATTAAGACTTTGATAAGTTAATATTTATAATTATAAATACAGCTACATAGAAATCCGACGGACGTCAAAATGACACCCTTATTTGTTTGTTTAGCACTTACATCATCCTCACCCCACCAAAACTCGATCTGTTAACTCAGTGGGCAATAAACTGTATTATTGGAGCTAACTTTTAAATAAAAACAAAAATGGAAGTGCTCCTTCAGGGATTTATTTCTTCTTCCATTGTCCTCAACCGACCTGGTTGAGGACAATGGAAGTCCATCTTCATTCTCGTTTGGGGAAACGACGTGCTTGTTATCAAAGTGCCTATTTCAAACAAAGAACATCACAGAGCAAATATCTACGTTTAGAGTGACAGTGTATTAAATATAAAATCCTTAATATAAAAAAGTCTATCTTCTCCATTGATTGCTATATTTAGGGATCAACGACGCTTGGTTAATGAATATCAGCCTGAACTGCGGACTTCTAATGTTCACCCATTGACCTACACTATTTTCAATTTATTAAAAATAAATATATACTCAGTTGTATTTTAGAATACTCCAAAAATACGATCAAGTTTGAAAATACAGGAACGCAATAGTTCAGGTTGGGGTAAGTACAGGTTAGCATCCCTCAGAGAGAGAAATGTCTTTGATCAAATTCATTAAAGAGATTTTATGTAGGTTGGATTGCCAAATTCTAATGCTATTTTGTTGATATATATTATATCGACATTGAAAGTGGAATTGAGTTCCAATATTCAACGTTTAGTAGGATGATTTATTAATATTACAAATCTACTACTATTGGAACAGTATTTTTCGAGGGTAACGGTAATGCCATATTCGGCTTATGTACATATGTTAACATCACCAACATATACATTATATATATATATATATATATTTATTTTTTGGGTGATGTTAACAACATAAGTCATTTGTTTTTTAAAATGCCAAAATATCGTCTATTATAGTCTCTGTCAAGGTCTAATGTTATGTATACATTTAATGCTTCAATGTATATATTGCGCAAAAAAATATTATGACAGGAAATAAGGAAAGAGTATCATTATATTTAGTGACAAGTATAACTCAGAGATTCGATTAAATGTTCATTATTTTTAGTTTATTTAGTATGTATTTTCCATGTATTTTTTTTATTACAAAAAGCTTTTATTTTATTAAAGAAAAAATAGGGAAAAGAATAAGAAGAAGATAACAAAACAAAAGGATTGCTATTTGTAAGGGACGGTTAGATTCTGAGCCTAGCTCATACTCAAGGGCAAAGAAAAGATGGAGAGAAAAACAAAGACAATCACACACACAACTTTTACGAAAATGAAATGGCTCTTGTAAGACGGTAAAATATATCATCTGTGAATAATAGAAAATGAGTCTTGGTTAAGGCACAATTATTGTTTATGAGACCATTTTGGGTTATGGGTGTACTTATAGATAAAGCTGGGGCAGTCAATGTTGATAAGTATGAAATAAAGAAGTATGAATCGCTGCTTGTGAGCTCTACATCAAGATTAATAATATACTATATGACTTTAGTTGAAATACTTTGGAAAGCTGAACAAAGTTGGTCAGCCTCAAAAAAGAAGTTTAAGACATTTCATAAATATCTTGTTTGTTTGTTGGAAGGATTTTGTGAATTGAGTCTATGATCCCAAGCAGAATTGTATTAACAGTCCTATCCTAGAACACACAACAGCAACAACCATTTTATTTAATTGTCTAGCTTGGGAAAACCCAGAAAGTTGAATGTTACAATTCATATCTATAAAGTATTAATAATGTATTTTTAATCGCCACGCTGCTTGTCGTGTCACGATTGATCCTCATTCGAAAACTAAATTAATGACTCATTACATTTTTTAATTATGTAAAAACATATATGACAGCCATACTAAATTTGATACGACCAATTATAATTTATCATTACTTTAAACTAAAATGTTGATTATGTTTTTACACATTAGCATCATTTTATATACATTCTCTTTTTTGTGCTTTATATATTTTTATGAACTGTGGAATATAAACAATTATAATTCTTATATTGGAAGGCTTATTCACTGGCAATGAAACCCAAAACAATATCCCCGAATTCCAGAAATATGCATATTATATTCACATATAACATACTTAAGGTTAATTAAAGTATTTTTCTATTATTTCTGTGGATGTAAATCTCCCAAAAGGAAATCTTTATTTGTTTTTGTATATTAAAAATATATATTATATTTTTTATGCATATTTAAACAATTATAAAAAGCAAATAGTTGAGGTAACATCTGTTTCTATTTTCGATATCCTCTCCCATTAATTTGGTTAGCGCAATGATTTGTTAGTAAATACTCAACAGAGAAAAAAAATATTTCTCTTGTTTAGTTATCAAATTAATTAGTTATAAGAAAATCAATGCGTGGAAACTGTGGATCAAAACTTTTGGAATTGGTCTTCACTGAACAAGTATTTTGATTTGGTCTCAGAAACTTAAAAGAAAAATACTTAGTGGAGATCGGAAAATATTAGTTTTTGACAAACTAAAAAAAGGAAAACTAAAAGTTAACGCACTTATAACCAAAGTTCAAGACAATATATATTGCGAGTGTTTATTAGTAATAAATTTAAATATCAAAGCTTTACACGATTTATAGTTTTTTCTGCTTGGATTCTTGTATGTACTTAATAACATCTTACTTATCTTTTTTCAATTTTGTGTTGCTCAAATCACCAAATTTGTCCGCTAAATGAAGTACAGTTACTGTTGATCAAGAAAATTTAACCACAAGAGGATCTTTTGATAGTATTATTACACAATTATAAATTATATATATATATATTCCAGAATAAAGTTTACTTCCTAGATATAATACCTCTGATACTGCATTGCGTTCCCGTGTTATGGTAGGGCAGATTTAAGAACGAAACACACAAACAATATTGAAAAACAAGTCGTACTTTGAAAAAGACAGCAGTCCATGACTTTGGATAAAGCTTGTGCTTTTACTTAATACTAAACAAAACTCATAATTTTTTTCAACATAATAATATTTTAGATATAATTACTTTCTTTTTATGAATATTCCAATCAAATATATGAAATCATTATAAATTACTAGATTCTATATACATGTATAATTGCTTTTAATTAGCTATTCGTACTATGATATATACGAAATTTATTATACTATCCTTTTTATGACCACAATCAATTCAATGTATAAAAATTGCTATTCTGCATTCCTTAATAGATATTAATCAACTTTATTGTAAATTACTTTTATACTGCATCATATTCATTTCTATGCTTTTACACATTTATATTTCTTGACTTTATTTCTAAACTATGCATCATGTCGACATCAAAATAGTATTTATTTATCAATCATGCCATAATTTGGATGAATGCCTTGTACAAAAATAATATGTATGGAAATATACTTTCAAAATGCTCCATATTGGATCATATTCTAAATATACAATGATTTTACAATAATATTGGATAAATATTGAAGTATTGAAATATTTTGATATTTGTTGAATTGTGGATTCTAGCATCAGTAAAAGTACATACTATTCTTTTTGCTATGTTGTTAGATTCGTAAGTAAATATTGTAATAAGTATGAATAACAGTTATTGGATCTACTTCAATGTGAAGGTATTATCATATATAATCAGGTTTTACTCAATGACCTGGCCCAGAATCTGTGAGTGTGTGTAATCGAGTATATTTCTTGCCATTGAGCATATTAGTTACATTGTAACTATCGGGATGACATTGAAAAGATCTCAGTTACATTGGAGTAGTAGATATATAAATATATAAACAGTCAACTTCGCCTAAGTCGATTCTCTCGGGACTGTGCAAAAACAATCGACTTAGGCGATATTCGAGTTACAAATTTTGATTGCTAAGTCAAAGAAAAATTTGATATACAGGTATGCGTGTGTGTGTGTGCACTCGCTCACATGCAGTTCGCAAATCCTCGGCGAGGCAGCACAATTTCTTTCTTTTTAATTTTACCTCGCTTGGAGGGAGGAACATACCTTTTATATTCTCAAATTTTATATACTCATTTGGGAATAATCACTCACACACGCGGTAGGTGTAAATAATTTATCGAGGCCCCCTCCGAAGGTTCTTTCTTCCTTTTTTTACTCCCTCCTCTCAGCCAATCAAATTCTTAAGTGTTCAATATTTTTCTCCACTGTAACCATCTGTGTCTACTTCCTTGTAATACACAGTGTGAACGGCAGGCGCAGTGCATGCGGGCTGTGTTTTGGAAAGTGAGCGCCCTCTTCGACTTATGCGAAGTTATTTTCTTGTTTATGTATGTGTTACTGTCAAAATATCTGTCCGACTTAGGCGAAATATCGACTTACAAAAATCGACTTGTACGTTTTTTTATTACACACATGTCAATGGAGAAAAAATGGGACTTTTGATTATATTCGAGTTAGGCGACTTTTTGACTTATGCAATTTCGACTTAGGCGAAGTTGACTGTATATTATAAAAATGAATTTATATTTTGCCAGTAGTTATTTCGAATGTCAAGTGCTGAATTAAGTATGAATGTAAATTTGCACCATTAAACTTTTTTAAATTTTTTATTTAGTGTTAAATTTTGTTAGTTTATTCTTTAAAATACTTTACAGGTTTAAGATTATATTTATTTGTTATAAAATATTAACGTGATTAACAAATGAACATGTTTTGTACCACAAATCATCGAAAAAGGTTGTTACTAATTCAATAAACTTTTTCAATAAGATAGTGAAAAAGCCCTCTGGATGCAGTGATTTCATATTCATATTAACTGACATAATATAATATCTCTTTTATTTCACTATAATTTTGAAGTAATATTATCATAGAAATATACGTCCTGCCAATTATTATAAATTGTTTTTAACAGATCCTGAGTTACGATTGGAAACAAACAAGAATAACTTTATTTATTTATAATAATTATATGGACACATCGGTTTCAAGTCAATCCAGCATTTCTTTAGAAGTACTTGAATATAAGAACTCTGTGGACAATTCAAATAATAAATCTCTCTCTCTAAATATTTGTATATACAGACCAAGGTATTGACAATCTCCACAAGTACAGTTTTGATTTTTTCCCATTCCCTCTTACCTAGACAGAAAAAAGGAAAATCTAATAATAAGGTATATAAAACAAATATAAATATATTATATATATTGTCGACTTCAAATTTACAAGAAAATAAATTAAAAATGAGAAAAGTTGTACCAAAAATCCGCCTAATAACTTGTCAAATTTAATTCTTATTTGGTCTCTCCTATATTTTGTACTTACTATAGTATTTCCATAGAGATAAAAAGATATAGAGAGCTTATTCCTTCATCTGTATTTTTGTGTCCAATATAAACAAAGTAATTTGATCTACGTCATCGTAAGCTGATCATAGAGATATAATCTATCTGTATGATCAGCTTACGATGACGTAGTACAAATTACTTTGTTCATTTTGAACACACAGAATACAGCTGAACCTTGTTTCTCTGCTATTGAAGGGAATCAGCTCTCTATATCTTTATATCTCTATGAGTATTTCCCCCTTATTTATCTGTTCTTTTAACTCAAATAAGGCAAACAACAGGTCTTTTCTTACTGTGTAAAATAGCCATTAGTTTATTAGAAAATGAATGTAGACGACTTATCATATTAGGCATCTTTCGTTAATATAAAAGCCTGTGATAATGTTCTTTATTGCAAAATAAACAAATAAGGAAAATGGTATAATTACTTATAGTATTAGTAATGTTTCATAAATATATTAGTATATTAATATTTATAAGTAAAGAAGTTTTAATACTCTGTATTGAATAAATCAAGTAAAATTATATCAATACATGAAAAGTTTTGATATTGTTCGGAAATGTATAAATGTTGTATAAAAAATGAGCATTGAATTACATATATATAGTGCTCATATACATATTATATTTAGTTACATTCAACTTAAAACCTTAGGGGAATTGAATTGAATCAATCGATACTTCCATAACTTGGCATATTTATTCTAATACATTGCCAAACTAAAAAAAAAATATTATAAATTTGATTTGCAAATGTATTTTTCAATAATATTTATATGTTTCAAATAAAGTAATTTTCCATGTATGTATCAGAAAATAGTCTTTAAAATGTAAAAAATGACTAGTAATGTATGTTGACAAAATATAAAATGAATTTATATTAATCCTTTAAAAGTATTCACGGTAGGAAAGTAGTTATCATTTCGTTTCTTGTTGTAAACATCATTTTAGATTAACAATAGGTAGTTATTTTTTTGTATGCGATTTTTATTTGAAATTGTACTTCATAAAAGTAACGACATAAAATGATATTTTGAAAAAGGTAGAATTCCTTAAAAAATACATAAATAAACATTATAGTTTAAAGTGACTCTACCCAAAAAGACCAAAATTCAAAAATACACATCACAAGTGGTGGTTATAAAATGGACATATTGTAGGACTATCGTCTTCAGAGGTTGAGGTGGCGGTTCGGAAAAGATACCAAGATTGACACCAAGTCGATTTCATATTTCCATGATTCTAGTTTAACTCCGGGTATCTTTAATTCAAGCACGGCATACCGAGCTGCTGCATTTATTAAATGTTTATTATGTATATCTATAGGTGGGACATGAAATACCTTTGATTCACTTTGATTCTAAGACTATTAATATATATTATATGTTTACTATTTGGAGACATTAGGGCTCTCCATATATCTCTTGTAGGGGCTATCATAGTTCCCCCCATCAGTTTTTTTTCTTTTTACAAGAAATGAGTTATAGTGGCCGCTTTCATGCTACCATTCCTTCGCACTATCATCATTGTTTTGAAGATTACTATTATTACTACTACTGCTACTACTTCGACTATTACTATCCCAGAGAAAGTAGACAGAAAAATGGACGGGCATTTTAGTTTTTTTTATTACTTTCATTCCTTTGTTTCCCCAATCCTAATGTCTATTTTCTCATAACTCTTAGCTTTCCTACAAAAGATTAACAGAAGTTGTTATTCAGAATAATAAAAAGTTATTCTAATGGACCCAGGGAACAAAAAAACCACCCTCATACACACATTCTATACAACTCTTGAGCTTAAATAATAAACATCGTGGATACCACATAATTGTCTCAATTTTTCGTATGACAATATTTGTAGGTATACTCCTAGGAAAGATGGGACTCAACTACCATCTGCGCTGGAAGACAGCTAAGGAGCTCTTTTTGGAAGACTCTACTTATATTCGCTGTAACTCACACGCAACCTATACATATGCATTAACATCAACAGAGAGAGAGAGAGAGAAGAGTGACTTCATAACCAACAATCATCAAATAAGAGAGCCTCCAATGATCAGAGTTGAGAATCCATCTATTCAATATTTGTTCTCTGGCCGGAATTAAACTACTTTTTCGATACCATGAAAGCATTCTGGCCTAGACTCCAAACAAGTCGGAGATCCCTCGCTCCCTCCCTGTCTTCCTCCTTCCGTCCTCCCTAGGCAATTGGTTGGTCTGGACTCCTGACATGAGAAAGGAAAGGCATCTCAATACATACAGACAATGCCTTAGCCACCCTCGAGTCAATATCCTCCATTTCTAAAAGGCACCAAATTTCCATCTCTCGTCATCGTAAAAGGAGTTCCTTCCCTCGTCTTCGTGAGAGGACTTCCCATCCCTCGTCTTCGTGAGAAGACTTCCCAACTCTCTTCTTCGTGAGAGGACTTCCCATCTCTCATGTTTTTAAAGGAGTTCTTTCCCCGTCTTCGTTTAGGACTTCCCATCCCTCGTCTTCGTGAAAGGAGTCTCATGCCTCATCTTCGTGAGAAGAGTTTAGTTCCTCGTCTTCAAGAAGGGGCCCTATTCCGTCACTACCTCCATATTCAAGACTAGCTCCTCTGAATGGAATTTGCTAATGGACTCCTCAGTCCTGTATTTCTATTATATAAGTCCCATGATATCCCGAGGAACCGAGCTCCATGGTAGTCCAACATAACTTGAAAATCATCAAGTCTCAGTGAAGGAGCCTTGAATATCAATCCCCTTCCCCCAGTGCAGATTGTAATTGTGTCCGAAGTATGCCTCAACTTTTCAATCTTCATTTTTCGATATCAAGCTTGGCGTACAATAACTTATTTCAATATAGGTTTGTAGGTGGGTTTATTTAGTGCTCCTTTTAAAACTACAGAATGATAGTTTCAATAGTTTAACTGCCTTTTTTTGAAAAAGTACTTTTAAAATGATCTTGCAAATAAATAATGTAATTGGTATATATTGGTAAAACTTCTCTTTCCCCAAAAAATTTCCCCTCCTTTGACTGTTTTCCCCATTTGATATTTTTGGTATGGATATTTTCAATCTCATTTTTTTCCGGTTAACTGCAAATTTTATACAGTGTAAAATAAAATACACTAAAATTATATACAGAAAAAGAGTAAAACTATTCAGGGCAGTTGCAAAAATACATAAATGAACATCGTAAGTCATATTTACTGCCCTGAAGAATAACCTTATATAAAAGGACAAATCATTTATTACATTGGTTTAAAAATTTATGATGTCTTCTATAAATCCTCATGATAGTTTTCATGTAGAGCTTCGATCTTTTCAAGCACATATTAATGATATCGACAGCCCATTTCCAGTTGGCGCTCCTAAATTCGGGATTTTGATATTTTTTGCCTATATGGTTCGATAGAATTGCATCTGATCTCAATTGATTTATAGTCGGCGATGGATTTGTAATCACAATTTGTCACATTTAAGGAACCTGAGGGCCGATTGACCTTACATTTGTAATCTCAAAATGCCATATAAAAAATATCAATCCAAGAAGTCTCCGTGCCTAATAAATGTCTGTCTAAGAAAATAATGCCTAACAACAGTCCTGTTCCCGGTCAGCTTAATACTACTCTTAAAAAAGGAAGAAATGATAAAAAAACCTCAACAGTCTTTTGGGTCATTATTGGTCTTCTTCATATCAGGGGATGATTGATAAATGAATTAATATAGCTCATGTTGAGTTTTCAGTTCAATCATTGGTCAGAATTTATCTATAATAAATGTATGGAAAGTAAATAAATGGCCCTTCACTCTACCTAAAAATATTTTTCTGATATATCTGGTTATATATATATAATTCAGAAAAGGTATGTTTTAATCATTTATATCTTTATGGAAAATACTGTTGTTCAATCGTAGTAATATAAATATAAGCTGATTACTACTGATTATTTAAATAATGTTAATCGTATTATACTTCTTAACATACATACTTGAATTATATTTCATTCATTAAAATGGGCCTTAATTACTTTACCTTTTTACTTCATTCATTTATTTTCATAATTGCACTTTTTTACTAATTTAAAACACATGCACTTATGACTTTCATTTTTTTAATTTCAACTGCTTAATTTCTAAAACTACATTTCAAAGTGTAATTAGAAAGCAAAGCTGCATTAAAGCTTTTCAGATGAAAAGAAATGGGCAAATATATATATATATATATATATACTCAATCCATAATCTTTATACAAAAATACACTTATATGGAAGGATTCTGCTTCTTCGACATATATATATAAATAAATAAAGAAATGCTAGAAGAATGGCCAAACTTTAAAAAAATCAAACTTTATTTATGTTTTACAAAAATAGATTTCATATAATGTGTCAATCAATGAGCATAGGTCGAGTGAACCCTATTCAACACGTCGTGAGCCAAGTTTATAAGTAATGTAAACAAAGAAGGGGTGCGATAGCCGTGCGTGTTAAGGCGTGTTCAACTCTCAATGTTGGGGGCGCAGGTTCGAATCCTGAGAGGGGATGGTCATTTTGGTCTACCTATTGATAAGATCCTAGGTTCGATAGACTAATTTTAATGCTATAATGCTTATTTATATCCTATCGGATGCAATTCTATCGAACCATATATGGGGAAAAAAGCACTATGAAACACCCGTGATCTTGTTTTTTGTGGCTAACACAAATGAAATTTTCAAAAAATTTACATGCAGAAAAAAGTGTTTCAAGCGTAATCAATTACTCCTTAAAACTTACAGAAATCAAACCCTAGTTCAAACATTGAATCTTGATACGTACATTATGTCGCTTTAAAAATAGATTTATATTTGAGGACAGTTATCTTGAAATGAGACCAAAAATATTTGAAATTGCTAAATTAGATATATTGTTCCTCCAAGATTTGTCCACACGTGGAGTTATCCACCATGCCATGTTCAATAGATGTAGGCAATGGGTATTATTCAAAATCCAAAAAATTAAGTACTTTTCAAAATAATGAGGAAATGGTAAAAATCTAGTAATGCATCTAACCTTTACTGCAAGAATTTTTTTTTCATTGTCCAATTATAAGAACAATATTCATTCCAAAAATTGTTCTTGTACTTTATATTGGTATTATTTTAAAAGCTTTTAAAGTGGATTATTACAATGACTCTATAAAATAAAACTTGAAATATTCCCATTCCCGAAAGACCTACTTTTGAATGGATTATTTTTTTGTGTATTCACACATTTTCAATAATGTTCATCAGCTTTGGATATTCATTCTAATAATGCAATAAATACAAACGTGGAACATTCCTTTCAACTCGAGCCAAATGATTAATCTTGGCAGACCCCTTAATCATTGCAAATCCATTCATAATCTTCGGATTTGACCTTAAGAACGCTATTTTATGGGGTATCAAATATATATGAGTATTATTTATAAATGCACAATAAATGAAAAAAGTCTACTGATAATTTTTATGTTTAACAGACAACTCTGAATGGGAAATGTTATTATGTTTTGATAAAAGAAAAGTATTTCAAGGCTTATATTTGCAATACTAAAAAACTTTTAGGACGTACTTATTTCTCAGGGTCTTTGTGCACTTTTTTATTATAAAAAACATATTTGATAAGAGCTACACACACATATATATATATATATATATATATATATATTACTAAATTTTTTAAACATTGACCTCGTTGCGCGATCTCGTAATGTTGACCGATTTTGTTCAAACTTTGTATGTCGTCTTCCTTTTATCACCAAGAAACAGAAAATTCACAATGTTGCTAACATTTCAAACATTTGAAAAATAGAACTATAATATATAATATATATATATAATATTATTTTATTACCTTAAACTGTATAGCCGTATATTCATGCAGTCTAAGACATGCATCAATATTCCAAAACTTTTTTGAAATAATTTTTAAAATAACTTACAAAATTTGGAAAGGAATCCCTAAGTTTTTTTCAAGTTTATTTTGTAGAAATAGTATTTTTTATGCTCAAAACCCTGCATACTCAATCATTTCAACTCTTTAATCTAAATTATACATAATATATATATACTTAAGCTTTTTCCAGGTTAATAAGCGAAACAATTCAACAAAATAAAAAGTTTAATTATTGAAAACCTATATCCTTATTTTGCTGTTACAAATCCTCTTTTTTACAAAAGTACGTGATAGAAGGAACATTTTAAATAGAGTTATATTTTTGGTATCAGAGCTTAATTTGTATAAGTTCATAATATTGTAAATCCCCTTTGAAAAGAATCCAACAATATATTATTGTTTTCAAATAAGTTTCCCAGAAAATGAAGATATATGTTTGAATAATACAAGCTTAAAGATTCTCTTCAATTACCCAAAATCAAATAGTGAAAACAATGGTGACTATGGTATACAGGGTGTGAAAGCAAAATATGATTGTTTTAAATACCAACTATTTAGGGTATAATGTGTAATTTTTTTTGGTACTTTGCCATGTATGATGTAGGTGACATAAGAAAAAGTCGTTTTAGGGGACAAAAGAGTTTATTAAGGGCACATCATATTTTATTACTTTATTTACATAAATTCAGGATTGTCTACTGAGCCGGTCATGGCCGTGAATATAATATTGGCCTCTCTATCAGGGATATGTAGGAATAGTCATATTTCTTTACATTTGCAACCTTATCTCTAATACCAACCGATCTTTTTTTCCACAGGTCATAAAAATATATACAAGCATAAAAAGGGATGTATTATAAAAAGATGTTAAATACGTAAAAACATAATTAAATTTTAGTTTTAAAATTTAAATCAAATATGAACGAACATAAAATACAATTATAACTAGAGGAATATATACACTCCAGAGAGTGTGTACCTCCGCCGATCCCCACAACATTCCCATTCAAACATTCTCTCTTCACACGCCCGATTTTCTATCTCTAATCATGTTTCCTCTCTGTTAGCTCATTTTGCATTAAAAAAGCACTCAGAGACGGGACGAGGAAGAAGTTAAGCTACGTCACTGGGTTAACATAGTCCTGAGCTGTATATATGAACAATAACTACGTCAATGAATATTTTTTTAGCGTTTGTCTTTCCTACTACCTGAATAGAGACCTCATTTCATTATTATAGTAGTAGTATTTTGCTCGTTTGCATATTAAAAAAGCATTTAGAGATGCCCAAATTTAATCACTTGTTTCTTTTGCATTTCCCAACAACTCCACAAAGTTTCATTCGAATCTGTTCAGTACTTTTTGAGTTATCCTGCTGACAAACTAACAAACTACAAACAAACAAACGCAGTGAAACAATACCTCCTTCGGCGGAGGTA
>CP045893.1:2340268-2382160 GCA_013387185.1 Caligus rogercresseyi
ATGTCTTTGTTAAAATATAACACACATCATATTTTAATATATGGAAGGGTTGCTTTATCCTATTTTAATCAAGGAATATTTACATCGTAGAAATCAAGTAAATCAACAAAGAACATCAGGAATATAAAGACTTGTGTATATCAAAGAAATAGCAATAGGACTTATGTATTAAAAAATATTGTTATATAAAACTGCAGGGCTAAAATTTATGTTCCAAATATATCGCTTTACAAATACTTTAATCAAAAACCAGAAAGATAGAATCTAAGTGTTTTATTACCTCCGCCGAAGGAGGTATTGTTTTCTCGGCGTTGGTTGTTGGTTGGTTTATTTGTCAGCAGGGATAACTCAAAAAAGTGCGGAACGGATCGGACTGAACTTTGTGGAGTTGTTGGAAAGCCAAAAAGAACAAGTGATTAAATTTTAGCATCTCTGAGTGCTTCTTTAAGATGCAAAATGAGCTAAATACTAATAAATATTTCAAGTTAGCCTACTCTGCCAATAGATGTCGCTGTGCCCTGTGCTCTCTCTTTGAGTGATACCAGTTTGTTTTCTTTCATGTACCTCTAGAGTGTAAATAAAGGGTGCCAGTGGCGTAGAGGGTTGGAAATGACAAAGACCAAGTGATTAATTTGGTGGGAGATCGGCGGAGGTTTGCACTCTCTGAGTGCTTCTAGTTTTAAATTATTGTTAATTTGTGCAATTTAAAATGATTTCAATATTTCCAGTTTTAAAATCCAAGAATGTCGTTAGTAATATACAAAATGAAAAGTTTAAAATTATCTATTTCTGAATGAAATAATACTCTTGATATCTTGATAGTAACAATCTGTAGACTTGAAAAAAAGATATGAACTAATTCATATTTCATATGGTCAAACAGGTGCTGGTTGGCGCTGACTAAGGTGCTGTTTGTGCTTGATCAAAGGACCTTGAGGCTCAAAGAGAACAGACACCGTTTACCAAGGCGAGGTGGAGGCTATAAGAAATCTCTCCATTAATCTCCAACGAGATAAAATAGAGGGCCAAAGATTATTAATCTTATCGGACAGCTTATCCACTATCAATAGTCTGGACATGAAGCCAGGTGAACTCGCGTCAGCTAAAATTATTGCTGGCAAAAAACGCCATTAGCAGGTATACATGCACGATCACAGTTGGATGGGTAAAGGGACACAACAACAGTACTGGGAACGAGTATTGCAGACGCTTTGGCTAAAGACGGTGCGAGTAAGGGAACTCCTGTTTCTGTTCCTATATCCATTAGCCATACAAAAAATGCCCTTAGACAAGCGACTTTAAAGGAATGGCGGTCCGCTTGGTGTGCAATGAGCACTTGCCGCTGTCTAAACTCTTCGTACCAAATCCCTATCTCGGGAACAAGATTTTTAATATAAACGAGCCCAAATCTGCGTCATCGTTGGATGTTCACCGGTCATATCGGCCTCAACAGGCAGCTTTACAAGATTGGGAAAGGCCATTACTCCAATATGCTGACTCTGCGAAGAGGAAGAAGAAACTCCGTATCATCTCATTTTTGGTTGTCCGCCATTAAGACAAAAAATGATGGCACTTGAGGGAGAGATCGGGGAGCAACGTTTACCCCTCGAGGATTTCATTTTAAATCATTCAAATGCTTAAAAATATCTGAATTACTATTATTAATAAAGATAGCTCCTAGAGAGTACCATACTGGCTGATACCGGATTAAGTTCCGGTGAGGTGGGCCCAATCTAGGAGCTAAACAAACAAACATATTCTCATACTAATCGAATGAGAAGGACGTCGAAATAAGTTCATATACAAGTGAATGAAAGTCTATAGTATCAAGGTAAGGGAACGGTTTAGCACAATGTTTGAGGGGAAGATAATATGAATTAAAATCATTGAAAAGTTCGATTGAGTTATGCATTAATGCTTAACCTAATCCTATCAGATGGTACTCAATCGACCCATATAGGCAAACATTCAACATCATCGTAGAGATAAATTGTTCAATGGTCACATTAACAATTAATGGGGCAAATACATCCTACAATTTTTTTTCTTAGATCAAATGACAATAACCATAATTATGGAGTTTTTAAGCCATAAATCTACCCATGAAGTTTATTAGACTCAATAACTAACTTTCTCATTCCATGATAAGGTTTTTTTTCCTGTTTGTCCCTTTTCTAATCAACTTCATAGAGTCATAATGAATTATTTTAGCTTTTCTCCAATTAACTATCCTATTTTTAATATCTTCCGCATGAAATGAGAAGGGACCATTTGTTTTTCCTCTCCATCCATATATGTACAAGACATGGAAGCATTACAAATTCATTTGAATTAATGAGTTGGTTAGAGAGTTCTCGTTACGGGTGAGCGATTTTCAGTTGATTCTCTCAATGGGTATATATATATATATATATATACACTCTAGGATTACATATTTCCTTCCCCGGAAAAAAGAAGCTGCAGGATCTATTCATTCTAAATAATATATAATATAGCTATTTCCTGTAAACTAAGGTTAGACTTTATGCATATACCTTACCCGTTAGTGCCTAACTCATATTTAAATAGGCATAAAATTAAATTCATATTCTAAAGAATTGTTTATTGTTTTTTCTATTTGTTAATTTAACATATTTTTTAAAATAAATAAAACATCAATTTACTAGCCTCAACATAAAAAATAAAGCCGTTGGCACCAATGGGTTAGTATGGACGGCTGCCATGTGTCAAGGGACTTGAGGACTATTAAATCTGCACCTGCAGATCTTCAAAACGCCTGCTCAACCACCTGGGTCGCAGTTGTTGATTTCTCAACGATGTCTCAGTTCCTGAGAGAAGACAACACTATATCTGCTGGCTTGGAGTTCGGGAATGACTCTTACCAGAATGAAGCAGTCACTCTAGTCAGGATTCAATATTCTTTTACAATCTGCATTTTTAATGGCCTTATTTAAAGGAAACAAGTTATACATACACATATTTTATAACATATACATAGTTTGAAATGCGATTCATTGTCGTGAACTAATATGTACTAATATAATACACCATGGATTTCACTAGACAGACTTTTTAAGGGTGATCTGGATCCTCTTTTTGGATTGTTTGATGATACAGAGCTGGAGAAAATATGACATTTGTTCTTTAAAAAACAAAATAGATAACTTTATTTTAAATACCGATGAATTAAAAAACAACAACAGCTGTTTAAATTACAATATCAAATACGTTCCCTTTTACATACTTTTTCTTTGAATCTAACGAATAGAATAAAAGAATCAAAAGAATGAATGACAGAACCAGAAGGAAATGAAGTGGAAAGAATGTTTGTGCTTTCAAGAGCATTGCGTACATCTCCTCTCATATCAGACACTAAAAGGAATTTACTCGAAAAGTTCAAGCTGGCAATATAAATATTTTAAACCGTGCACTTATTCCATTTTGTGAAGCCACAGAAACGATTAAAAATATGTTTGGGTAATTAGTTGGCGTGTAGCTAAATGCAAAAATACTTATTTAAATCCCGCCAGGAACGATTGGTGATTTCGTCTTCCCCATCCGAGGAGGACATGAGGTCCACAATTCAGTGGCGTACCCACATGGGAGGGCGACAGCTATTTTGCATTTCACGCAATATCTGTGTGGAACTTGTCTAAGGCCTTGAGGTCGGCCACTACCTTTCACACAGCCAGGACCGCAGCTAGGGCTTTGGATGCAGCGTCCCCATATATCCATTCTGCATGGGCATTTTGTTTTTGTTTGTTGATTTTTTAATAATATTTTATTGTTCTTTATTTATTATATATTTAGACTAGTTACTCCGCCGAAGGAGGTATTGTTTCACTGGCTTTGTTTGTTAGTTGGTAGTTTGTCAGCAGGATAACTCAAAGTACTGAACGGATTCCAATGAAACTTTGTGGAGTGTTGAAAATGCCAATAGGAACAAGTGATTAAATTTTAGCATCTCTAAATGCTTTTTTAATATGCACAATGAGCAAAATACTACTACTAATATAATGAAATGAGTCTCTATCAGTCGTAGAAAGAAAGAACAAACGCTAAAAAAATATTCATTGACGTATTATGGTTTTCATATATCAGCTCAGGGACTAGGTTACCCAGTGACGTAGCTTAAACTTCTTTCTCTTCCCGTCTCTGAGTGCTTTTTTAATATGCAAATGAGCTACAGAGAGGAAACAATGATTAGAGATAGAACGAATCGGGCGTGTGAAAGGGAGAGAGGATGTTTGAATGAGAAGTTGTGGGGATCGGCGGAGGTACAACATTCTCTGAGGTGTATATATCCTCTAGTTACAAATGTAACTAATATGCCCAATGGCAAAATATACTCGATTACACCACTCAGTCCTCTGAAGGGTATAGACAAATCATAGATTGGAGCTGTTATAATATCATTTCGAACATATTCCACAACATTTTTCCCCAACATATGTTTCCATTTCTCCGCAAACACCTTAGCAAGGATACTAAAAATGATACAGACGTGCTTCTGTTTTTTTCTTCTCTCTCCTTCTGGAATATTAATTGAAAGCAAAGACTAAGATAATAGTTACCGTCTGTTTGTACATACTCAATAAGCTGAAAAGGGATAAAAAGACCAAACAATATTTATTACCATCCAATTAAGCTAAATTAAAAGGAATAAAAGTAACAAAAGCAAAATTCTTTATTGGTAGAACCATTAAGAATATTTTACGACAGTTTCAAGGGGAAAAATAGGCTTTTTACTTCTTTTTTTATTAGACGAATATGTTAAGTATCGTTTGAGGATAAATTATCTGTCGTTTTGAGAGCAATTTACACTTGCTGTACTGTGTGAAGTGTTATTTGCTTATACAATGGTTTTGGTGATATCTTTTTATGAAAATAAACGATACAAAATCAAACTTCAACAATAGTAAAGCGATTAACATTTTAAATATTGCATCAATACTGAGGAAATGAGAAGCAATTGAATTGGGAAAAGATAAAAACATCAGTTAACTAAATAACTTTCGGGACTATTCAATTTCGTTGAAGCTTTCACAGGACTATTTCAATGTACTAAGGTAAAGTCCTAGAGGATGCTCAACTCTCAAATCCGATATATATATATATATATATATATATATATATTGTACATTGCAAATTAAACTTAGCAGCAAAACATTTTTGCGTCAATGCATTTCAAATCCCATCAAACATTTCCCTCTGTGATAAAATATATATATAATACAGAGGCGGGATACAAGGACTTATTTAATGTATAGAGGGTAGAAATCCCCGGATGGAATGCATTGAAATCTTTCAACTCATTAATCAATCTCCCCATTTTTTCATTGCTTTAACTGATGTTATTTGTTTAAGATAAGCGCTGCTGTTGAAAAGTCTCTATGCTCTTCACATCCAATTAGTTTTCATCCCTTAATTGTTGGATCAAGTACTTTTCTTACATCGATGAAATGATTGGACGATGTAACGGATTATAACTTACTTATTTGTTTTTTTATTCATTGTATTTTTAATATATTCATAGCTTTTCTTCAGTTAATTATATATTTATGTCTTTAATATCACTAATACGTATAATAATAAACTATTATATAATCCTCATTATCAGAGCTTTCTGTATCTATAGTTATTTTCAGAATATGTCAGAATACTGCACATTATGAAGCTTTTTATTAGTCAAGCCTTTGTATATTTGTATAATCAACAGAAGTAACAGTTGTAAGAAGATTAAAATGGTTAGAAGATTCCCTCCAGACCATTGGAACAACAAATGGTATAGACTCTCTCTTTTTGCTCAACCACTGTCTAAGATTTGTTGCCCAGATATTGTAAAAACAGCTTTTGTTTGAGTCTCCAATCTTGCTGCCAAAGTAGAGGTGGTAGGCTTTAACCATGGCCCTGATTTTAAGTTTCTGTGACGAAAAAGTCATATCACCACAAATTTAGCAGAAACTGTCTGCTTTATTCACACAATTGCGAAGCACACTAGTAAAAGGACAAGAGAACTGAACCAAACCTATAGCTGGTAGCACTGAATATGATACATTTTTTTTTAAAACTATTATTTCGTTAGTTCCTTGATGTTTGCTAATGAAATGACGCAATATGCTGGACTAGTAATATGCTTTGAAAGTCCCAAATAACAAAGCTATGGAATTTCATCAGCTTTCATGACACTATGTTGTTCATGTTTAAGTCATTCTGCAATTGAATAGAACATTGGAGAAGAAGAAATAATAAAATATTAAGAAGGTGATCCTATGGTAGATGACAGAAGATCTTTAAAAGATCCCAGCGTTGCCTTCATGGCTGACAGATAGAAATGGTCGTATACTGAAGTTTTATCTAATAGTTATTTGTTTATAAGAAGAATGGGCATTGCTCAATCTAACAAATACAATTGATCACCATAAAACTTTGGAAAAAAGAACTAGTTCCTGTAGTAGTCTTCTGGATTGTTCTAGAGCCGGTGTCTGAACTAGGTCAAAGTTGACCGTTTTCTTTGCCTCTTCAATGGTTGTGTGGAAAGTTTCGTATGACTGGAGGTTTTTGTTGTGAGTTGGGAGCATCTAACCCATCTATCGATTTAAATGCATTTGCTGAGACATTTGCAGATTGGGGCACCCTAGCAACCTCCTCTCTCGGATGAAAAAAAACAGTTTTAACGACACTTACATTTCAGAAAAACACACTGAACTATATCATTAGCACAAGCTTCAACGTCCCCCCCCCCCCCCCATACGGATTAGTTCCTTTTTCCTGTCATATGCCTCATCATTACTATCCAGGGAAAAATATTGTGCTGGTTCTGATACAATACGTTGGCAATACATTAGGGATTATTGCTAGGGGCAGTTGGATAGTTAATGTTGGGCGGGGTGAGGTAATAGCAGGCATGAAGGTGAGAAGTCTGTGTTATGAAATATAGCGTGCCTTTCTTTATTTTATCTATATATGAGTATTAAAGAAGTGATATATCTATTTATATATTATACAAACCCTGGATTTGGTTGAAAAATTATATGGTACAAAGATAAAAGTGAGGGTCTCTCCCCCAGTTATGGCGCCACTGCCTTATTATAAGAGTTTTTATCTGACTACAATTGTTGAAGATTTGTTAGATTTTTTTGTATGTGAAGTCTTTACATCATATGAAAATTCATTTTATAAATATTAACTATATGGATTAACATTAACTATGACAAAAATCATTATAATTGGGGAAAGTCAGTGTTTTAAGCTTTTCACAAAAGTTTTAAAGACTTCAATGAATTAGATGATCATCTGTAACTACCTTCTATGATTATGATATTCGTTGTTTTGTTCTTATTAATGTTGAAAATGTGAAGGATAAATATATCAAAAAGTTAGGATTTCAATATTATTTTACTTTGATTACGATTCAAGAATACAAATTATATACAAATATAATAATACTAAAATTTAAAGGCCGGTTTATTATGATGTCACATGTCATAAGGTATATCAACATACTACAGTAGGGCGTTCTGCTTCATGGTAAAGTTCAAGCAAAATGAACGTATCCTCTTTTCATTCATCTTTGTTCCAAGGGATTGTGAATGCCCACATTATAATCATATCTCGTCATGTTCTTCAATAGCTGAACGTCTATTTTGACCTTGAAAAGAAGGCATCAAATGCATATAAATGAACTATCATTTTAAAGGACAACAGCTGCATTTCTCTTTTTTCATTTGGATTGAAGGCATCAGTGCCGCATGAGTTTAATTATTTATATATCCAGATCTATACCATTTGTTTTAAGTGATATCCTTATAATGACAATAGGTAGTCTTTGACAAGGATCTCCAATATCATATTACCATGACTGCATACGTGCATGACTACTTAATGCCTCTCAAATGTTTTTCTTCTTATACATACTACAACTACTACTACCATTATTATTCCAATAATCTTTGGATGGAAATAAAGGTAGTCGTTCTAAAAATAGTATTGACTACGATTATTTTCTCTCTTCTCCTTCTTCTGCCTGCCTTTTGAATGGGGATGAATGCTTTTTTATGAGAGACCGTCAGTTAAATAAAATGATATAAATGCTATGGATTTTATTACGCTTTTTTGAGCCTTTGAATGGTGTAATCACTCTCCCTAGTTCTCTTCTCCTCTACCCATAGAGTTTATGACTTTGATTACACCAAATGCCTCTCTCCCTTTTAAACAGCTACATATACGTCTGCAAGTTGTGTGATTGGTTGATTCCGTCATTAAACTTATCAAGGTTATAAGAAGAAAAAAAATTGCTTATGTATTAAAAAAGAGAAGAAACTTTTTATGCAAAAAAATAGATATATAAAACAATGTATGGCTAAACTGTTCCAAACTGGTCAATTGCATGCAGAGCTTTTAGTTGTAACCGTCTATTTAAATGGTTGAAGGAACAACTAACTCATAACAATTATGGAGATGTAGAATAAACAGGTATGAATATTAAATCAACAGGAATACAAATAATTAGAAAGTTTTTTGTATTTTACTGATCCCACTCGCATAAAAACATATCAGAATATTTGGTAATGATAATCAACAAAAAACGTAAGTGATTCAGTCATCGACACTTATATCCCTCTCTCTGTCTCTATATATATATATATATATGGGGTGGTCAGACCAAATCTGGTTAGTTTTCAGGACATTCTTTAACAAGGATGACGTCATCCGATCCGCGCAGCTGGTTTTTTAGCAGACAGCCAATATATGAGAGATCATTTCAGTTGAATTTTATCATCGTCATGGTCGCATATGGAAATTTACAGCCTGTTATCTAGAACGAGCGAGAACGCAGGTGTGCCGTTATTTAGATTCTTTGTATATATATATATATATCACGTTTTTTGGATTTGAGATTCGGACACCCTAAAGGATTTTACCTGATTGAATATTGTGAGAGTATGAAAAAATTGAATAACGTTACGTGTCTCCTCATGGGACCCATAAGTAGTAATTTTATATTGTAATATTTTTATTTTTCACCCTTTCAAACGACTCTTATTTGCTCAAATAAATGTTACAAAAAATGAGGTGACAAAAATAATAGATAAGATCTTAGGGATATGTTTTATTTATTTGCATACAAAAATACATAAGGAATTAACATTTTTTATAAGTCATATTGAGGGGCCTTTCCCATTTATGTTTTCTTTACAACGGGAACTAGGATAGGAGTACACGATCTATTTTTTATATTATAGTGCATATTCAAAGTAATACGAATACTCCTATTTCATTGAATAAAATAAGAAAAAACATTTTAATATACTCCTACACAAATATTGAAACTAAGAACATACAAAATTCCAGCCGCATGGAATATATTATTTGGCTATATCAAGGGAAATATACCTATATGAACATATTGTTTGATATCTTATTTTGCGAAGGATTTTTATGTAAATAAACTTTTGTTAATCAAAAGGTGGTAGTAGCTATGTCAATTAAAAATACTATGTATGAAGTCCCATTCTGCAGGCATTAAGTTTTAACATGATTTGATGATTAAAGGGAATATGAGACAGTGGTATTCATATGTCTATATACGCCAAACTACAGAAGAAACTCACATATATAAAAGTGTACATACATTAATAATAGAATATATATGTATATACTTATATATAAAAAAGAAAACCATGAACCTTCAAAGAACAAAAAAAAATAGAGACCTGTCATAGGGGTCTTAGCTGTAGTATACACTGTGTGTGTGTGTGTACATATGTCAAATTAAAGATTCCTGCTTTCTTATTTGACAAAATAAATAAAGTATTTGTTTGATTTTCTTCTTTGGCGAAAATATAATTTAGCTTTGATTACTGAGATTCTTTATATTCTCATACAAAAAACTAAAAAATCCATGCAATATAAGGAACTATTATAAATAATAAAATAATGAATGAACTCAAAACAAAAATTTATTTGAAAATTAGGTTTTTAATTTTTCATGTTTTTTAGTGCAATCTAAACAGAATATTTATCCTATATCTATAAAATTATCCATTACTTAAAAATATTTCCTACAATCTACATATATACAAGTCCAAGGTAATATGAATCAATGTATATAGCAAATATCATTTTTCGTACCGCTTTCCGCTAGCCAGTTTATTTTAACTTAGGTAAAACACTCTCCAGTTGTTTTACAACAAAAATCGTTTCTGACAGCTCTTATAATACTGGATTTACTCAGATGATATAAGTATAAGATTGCTATTTGTGTTAGAATGGAATGTTTGGTTTTGAGATTAATTTTTTTCCTTATTAAGTATTTTTCCAACAATAAATCAATATTGGTTTTCACAATACGTTTTAGGACCATGAACCAAAAGTTTTCTTGAGCTATATTTTCAAGTTTTGCACTTAAAAAATAGCCTAATTGAATCCTAGCTAATACATTTTGAAAAGCTTCTTTTTAATTATCCCTGCAAGGACTGCGGTAAAATCTTTAATTCTATTGTTCATACATTTGTTGATAGTCCGTATGTTTATATTTTGACGGAATTCTTGAAACTAAATTTGAGTCTACAAAAGAGGCAAAGGGCATTATTTTGAAAGGTTTCCCGAAGATACAGAGGAGTAAAGATCGCCAGCTTTAGGCAATTCATTTTCTCTTCTTAGTGCCAAGGCTTTGATTGGATTCAAATTGACCAAAGGAGAGCAATTAAACAGAGCGGAATTGAGATCAATTTTAATTTCAGCTTCTGCTAGGTATTTTGCACTCGATTTAAAAATCCCTGCAGCTTCAGTTCCTACATGGAATTATGCAGCTGACTTGATTAATTTCAAATGCTCATTTTCTTCACGTTATTTTAGTTATTTAAAAAGACTAACGTTGCTATATTTTCGCTCGCATAAATCTAAATTTTAACAGCAATTTTGATTGTACATGATTATACTTTGGAGTCCTCAGCCTTCTTTGGGGGAAGCAGGGGGGTTCCTCGAGTCGGTGGCCTTCCTTCCCCTGACATGTCCAAAGAGGAAAGCAGTGGTCTTGTCAAGAAGAAAAAGAAGAAGAAGCTTCCCATGAACTACGAACCCAACGTGGAGCCCGATCCTGAGCGCTGGATACCCAAACGGGAGCGTATCGCCTTCCGTAAGCACCTCAAGCAAGAATGGCCGAACAAGGGAGAAAAGTTCACAGGGGCACAAAGCGACAACTATGACTACTCCTCCAGGAAGGCCACTCTCAAGAGCCCACAACAAAAAACTCCTCAACCCACCACCTCAAGGCATCAACAACAGACGAGGAGGCAACAACAAAAGGAAAATAAGAAAAAAGGGTTTTAGGCCTCTCGGCCTCGATCCTCGATTTATTTTGTGTTCTTGAAGTTTTGTTTGTACTTGTTTGTATTTATTTATATATTGTGTTCATTATAGTTTATTATTTATTTGGTGGTGTTGTTAAGTTATGTTAGTACACGTTTTTATGAATAGAGGTTTGGTCTTTTATAGGTAATCTAATTTTAAACTATAATGTTTATTTATGTACCATGTACACAATTTTACCTATATTTTATTTATTATTGTATATTTTATAGTACAGTTATAATAAAGACCTGTAAAAAAAGTTTCAAATTATTTTATATTTTGCCTAATTCATGGAGCAAATATTTAATTTTTACCAAAATGTGCAACTTACACAAAAATAATAAATATTTTCAAGCATTTTCTAGATTTTTTGGGCCTGGAATTACAATTGTGCCATTTTCTTATACCCAATATTTGAACTTATACCAAATAACTTAAACCACCCTTAATGACTCGTATGAGTATATACAAAAAAATATATCAAAATCTAAAATTATTCTTAGTTTCGATCTACTATATATATATATATATATATATATATATCAGACTTGTTGATTTGTCGTTCATTTGTTGCCGTTCCCGAACGATGAACGACGAACGACAAAGTTTTGACGAATAACGAACGATAAGGAAAATTCCTTATCTTTCGTCGTTCGTTTTTGGCACCAAAGAAGAAAAATATTTTTCATTTTAATGGGAAAAATTTTCCTTTCTAAAAAAACGTAATCACTTTTTTTCAGAATGGTGAGAAAAATTGCCTTCCTAAAAAAATTGTCGTCAATTTTGTTCAGAGTGACGAACGACAAAACGAACGATGAACGACGAACGAGTCAATTTAAAAATAACGATGAACAACGAACGATAACTTTTGGTGAACGACAAACGACCGACAATTTTTCGCAATCATCAACAATTCTGATGTATATATATATATATATATATATATATATATATATATATATATATAGGGTCGTTCTTATTTTTCAAATGTTTGAAATGTTAGCAACATTGTGGATTTTCTGTTTCTTGGTGATAAAAGAAGACGACATACAAAGTTTGAACAAAATCGGTCAACATTACGAGGTCGCACAACGAGGTCAAAGTTTTAAAAATTTAGTAACAATATAGTTTTCCGCAAATTTCTTCAAAATGGTGTACGTTACAGATTTCAATAATAATTATTAATTTAAAGGAAATCTAATTTACTACCATACGTATATTTGATGTTTTTTTAAATAAAACAAAGTTTTCAGTAAAAAAGGAAAAATGGAGTGTGTAATGTTAGCATATTTCATACCTTTTTTGTATCAATTAACTTCACTTGAGGCGGAAGGTGTCCTTTTCCTGGTCCAAGATCTCTTATGAAGCTTCTGGGAGACATCCCCAGAGGATAATATATATATATATATATATATTCGAATATCAAATAAAATGACAAATACAAATTATATGGTTATTGGGTTCTTTTGGCATTTTCAAGAACACTGTCCGCTTCCCTATGTGAGTGTATTTAAAAAATCATTTGAGTCAAACAAGTGTAAATTCCATGTCCTTCACAAGTAACTATGTTGTTGGGTTTTTAAAGATTGAATTTCACCTTTAAAAAATCAAGCTCACCATATTACAAGTATAAAGTAAAGGAACTGTTACATTATATTGATTATGGCCGACTGTAGACTTGTACGGATATTATAAACCTGTAAAGTGACAGAAAATATATCTTAAGCCAAACAAAAATAATAAGATGTTTTAATATCAACCTTTGTGGTTTAAAGTCTCATGTAGGAAATAACTCCCTCTACTCTATTATGACTGCTGCTTTGTTAATTTGTACTTTAGAAAAAATATTCAAAACATTGTATTTATAAGTGATTAGTTGACCCTCGACCTTTTAAATTATGGCAAGAAGATTCAAAACGACATACATATAAACAAACTGATTACAATTGAATTTTCATAAAGGATAGGTTCGATTTAAAACCTGGGTTGAATGAACATTTAGTTTCGTCATTACCTACTTTTTCATTATATAAAGAGTAATTGAATTCAATTGCATCGTATTAAAAATAAAAATAAAGTAATCAGCAAAATAATATATGTGATCATATTGAAATAAAAATCGTATATAATACATATATTTACTAACAGGGTTTTTGTCTTCGAATTAGTAAACCCAAAGATAAAAATCTGTCTGAATTCCTTGATATTTTGCAACGTTCAAAACCTATGTTTTGCGTAAATTAAATTAATACAACTAATTTGAAAAAGGTATATCTCATGTAAATAAACTTTTTTATTTATTTGATGCTCAACAAGGACTTTTTAGTACCACTGAGACGCAGTTTCTCGTCCGAAGGTAACCGAAAGTTCACTTTACTCGTTTGCTGCAGGAATTAACAGTCACAAGAAGTTGCGAGCGACAAATAACGCTAGTTCTGAAACAATTAAAGTATATAAACAGTGAAATTCTACATAATCAAAAAACTAAATGTATTTAAAATTCAACACACAATAAATCAAGGCAACAGATAATGGGTAAACATGCTTAAAGAAAGAATAAGATTACGATATTTAATCCAATGAAACTAAGGCTATTTTCTTTTTTTGTAAGTTGTCATCAAATAGAAAGCAAAGCAACATACAAATAAAGAGCAATGCATTCAATCGTTATGTTGATTTATACTGCGGCCATTTTTAGTGGATCTATGTTTATTAAACATACTAATATGTATGTATACATACATACGTATATTGTGATTGCAATATTCAGCGGCTTTCACTCGGTGATTTATGGATGCAGATAAGGAGATAATGTGGGGGCAAATATACAACCACACACAAGGACTTAATGCGACCGTTTAAAGGTGTTTCTTCGTGTACGTTTATATATATATATATATATATAATATATATATATATATATATAATATATATATAGATATATATATATATATTTGTGTGTTGTATGTTCGTGAAAAAAATCCCTTTTAAAGTGTCAGCATGCTCACTTTAATGCATAAAACTGAGTGATTGCCTTACATACGTGAAATACCGGGTGCAGATCATATTTTTTTTACTCCCCACACTTGGACAAAACAATACTTAAATTCAACTATTTAAAAAAATTAATGCATTGATATTTAAACTATAATTTTTTTTTTTTGACATTTTTAGATACAAAATTTACATTTTTTATGCAAAACTATTATTTTTTTCAAACGTTGCAACCCATCCTAAAAACTATATGCAGTATAAAAAGAATATCTAAGTGAGTTTTTAAGATTTATTGTCCAGAGTTAATATTTTCATTATCACATGGATTAATAGTAATTAGTTCTGGATTGGCCCCGTAACTAGTATTATTCTTTGAAGGTTAAACAATTCAACTGCTGTCTCAGTAGTTACTTAACAAGATGAACTACAATATATATTATTTTCACATAACTCAATCTTTAGGGATTATGCTGCCTAAAAATGTATGAATTTAAAATTGTAAAAAAGTAACCCCAATAATATCAACTTGTTATGAGTTCTTCCAACATCGACGGATTATTGGATTTGATCAGGGCTTTCACTCATCCCAAAGATCCCAATTGTCTTGTGACTGATAAAGTTTAATAATACTTTGCCCACGTTGTTCGAGTGTGTACTGCTCCATGATAACCTACTCCTGAGCAAGGCTGTCAAAGAAGCAATAACAAATATGGCGCATAAATTGTGAGCGCCCCCTATTGAAAGCCTCAAAATTTCGCTTAGATAAAAAAATCAGCATTGTCTAATAATTCCTTCAAACAAAAAAATGGATAGAGAATCCCCATGACATTACTTTTAAAGAAATATAACACAACAAATTACAGCATATAGCTTCAACCAATACTAATGAAATCATTAATACCGCAATAATAATATTTCCTATTAGTCAATAGATCCTTAAAGACCCTTTTCAACGACTTTTTCTCCCTCTCAGGAATTATAATTCCTTCTCCCCAAATTGCTCGCCATCAAATTGAAGTAATTAAATGAAAAGGATCTGTAATGAAGGTTGTGTGTGTGAAAGGAAATCACAAATTCGAGTATAATGTTTGCTTTCCCCTCTCATCTACAAATATGAGCCATAATTTCTAACTCGTAAGGCTGCAACAGCATTTAGTGTATTAAAGTGACCTTGACTCCCTTTTCATATATAAAATCATGCTACAATATTATTAAGGTTCTTTTGGTGCAGGAAATTTTGACTTGAAGGGTATCACGATTACTAGTTTTATTCATGTTCCTTGCCCGTTATTAAATGAATGATATATGTATTACACAGATCAACAAAAATCAACTTTTAAATTTAGGTCGGACTATTTTTCACAAATCCTAATAGAGTTTTGTCCACTACTGATTCCGAAACTGGTCTGCATTTTTCAAAGTTAGTGAGGAATTGAGAGCAATATGGATTTCAAATTCCCAGCACTTTTCGATTCAGAGCCTTTTTGACATGCAAGGACTGAAGTATAGAAAAAATAAATAGCAATAATTTGATAGAGCTTAGATCAACGTACTCATTTCAATTTTTACTTCGTCTCTGGCACATTTAGACTTTAAAATAATTGACATTTTGTACAAAAATTGAAGGGTTTTACTTAGAGACTCACTGTTTCTCACTAAAGTGTTTGACAAGATTAACTTCATATGAACATGAAGAAAAGTTATCAAGCTTTAATTTGATATGCTTTATGTTCCTTAAAATGCTCTTTTATAATACAAATTAGCAAATGAATATTTTTTAAATCCTCTTAATTTTGCCCTATTTTAGGAAAATTCATAAGTCATCCAGTGAGATAGAAAGAGAAAAGAATTGACGTCACAATGTAGGTCAATAATAAGGAGGAACTTTACTCCTCCATTATTTAAGTGTAATTTTCCCCTAAAATCTTCCGAGGATAAGTGAGACAAATTTATATATACAGGGTGATTCACTTAATTGAGACTCACATATTACAAATACAATCTTTGTATAAAATTTTACACAATATTTTTTAAAACAAAAATGATAGCACATGTGTAATTTACAAAATGTATTTCATTAAATTTCCACATATTCTCCTTTGGACTTCACTACAGCTTTGAACCTCCTCACGGTGGAGGCAACACAGGCAGGAATCTCTTCCTCAGACAAAGATTTTCACGGTCCAGGCCACCCACAACAGTCAGAATGACCGGGTTTTATCTAGAAAAAAGGAAGACATCCCCGTGCAGCTGAGGACTCTCTTCAGAAGGCAAAGCCACCCTCAGTCATGGTCTGGGCGGAAGTGACGTCGGACGGGAAGAAGGCCCCAATTATCTTTGTCGAGGAGGGCGTGAAGATCGACCAGGCAGTATACCTGCATTTTCTTTCAGAGGAGGTCGTCCCATGGGTACGAGAGTATCCTACGGCTCTTTTCCTGTTCCAACAAGATGAAGCTCCATCCCATACCAGCAAATTGGTTCAAAGCTTCTGCACTGATATGATCGCAGACTTTTGGTCCAAAGACTTGTGGCCTCCCTCCTCCCCAGATCTGAACCCAATGGACTTTGGAATATAGTCATTCTGGAGACAAGGGTGTGTAGCAAGTCCTGGCCATCGGTGGAGATTCTAAAAAGAAACTGATCCAGGCCTGGGCCTCTTTGTCTGAGGAAGAGATTCCTGCCTGTGTTGCCTCCACCGTGAGGAGGTCAAAGCTGTAGTGAAGGCCAAAGAAGGATATGTAAAATTTAAGAAATACATTTTGTAAATAACATATTGTGCTATCATTTTTGTTTAAAAATTATTTGTGTAAAATTTAATATAAAGATTGTAGTTTGTAATATGTGAGTCTCAATTTAAGTGAATCACCCTGATATATATATAATTATATATATATATATATATATATATATATATATATATATATATATATATATATATATATATATATATATATATATACTACCAAGGGTAAGAATATTCGAAGACATTTCAAGAATATCATCTAGAGCAAAGTTAAAGCTCTCAAATGTAGACTCTATTTATAGAATATTATTATCGACTATATTTTTTGAAAAAGTTTGTTTAGAATGCGTTTTATAGGAGGGTTTTATAGTTGGCATGTGTACTCTATATAAGTAGCTCCGGATACTTGCATTACAATATTTTATTTAGAATATACATTCTGTGATTATAATGAGCTAATAAAAGCCATTCATAGGGGACAAATATTATTTTGTGTATAAAAAAATATGTCAAATTCATTTGAGATATTTTTAACGACTACAATTTAAAAAAATGGTCTTTGATTATTTTAGTTAATAGCTGTAGCTTATAGATAGAAACGTGATTACATTTGAAAGTTATAGAAGCAAATTGCAATTGAAAGCTTGCCAAAGACTAAAAATGGCTATAAATGAATGTTGTTATTTTGCATATAGCATTTAATGGCATGGTCATATTTTTCCTCAATGTAATACCTGAATATTAAATATTAATTTCACACAGCTCTCTGACCAGGCAAATCATAATGCTATCAAAATCATTGCCAGAGCTCTCAAAAAGCTTGCAGAGTGTGCACCTCTTCCATGAACTAGATTCCTTTAATTGTTCGGAACAAAAGCGAGGCTGGTTCGGTTTTTGTATATTACTTCCTATATAAGAATATGCAGCCAAGATTGAAGACTCATCTTTCCAATCAGAGAAAATCTCGGCGTAACTAGCATTCATATTCTTGACTTTGTATGTTTGTCCCATGACTCCATCTTTTTTATTTCAGAGAAATCTAAGAAAACGAGTGAGGGATCATGTCGGCAAAATAAAATAAGGCATGGTTGAGTAAATCTCTGAATATACTCTTCGCCGTAGTGTGTTCATTTCTCCTTTTCCTATACGGGTATCAGTCCCTTCATCGCTTCTACTTGAATGAAACAAAGATAATCTCTGACGTCAAAGCCACGAACCAAGAAGTTTTTCCCGCATTTACAATTTGTCCCACATACGCCACCTACAGCTACAAGGAAGATGTCTTTATCGCCTTTAACACCACTAAGAAAGATTTGTTGTTAACTGTACGTTGAGGAAATAGCTTTGTGATTAGGAGTAAAGTATCTCAGTCAGCTTTAGGATGTACTAATGCTCAGAGCTGTAATTACCGTATGATATTCGGTATGCCATTACATCGGTAGAACATGTGGTAAATGTATGCTACCAATTGCATAACTTGTCATTGTTAGATCGACGGCTGTGGATTGAAATGTGTGCACAATCTTAAAAATAGTATCTTATTTTCCCAAAAATGAATTCAATCCTGCAATTTTAAGTAAACATATAATTATATCAGAATCTTGACTTATAGAAATTGAATTGCATTCCGTAGTATTAGCATGATTTATTTTAATTATTAAGTAAAAATATGACAATCCTGATTACATTTAATTGAGGCCTTTGGTATTAGAGAGGCTATCACGATTCGTTTTAAGAAAAGTCAACGCTACGAGCATAGAGCACCACAAACTTTTTTGCCCTTAATATTCTACAGACTTTAATCACTACCCTTTAGAAATATAGATATCAAAGGACTTTCATATAATAAATTGACACAAAAATTACTTATTATTATTTAATCAAGGATAATGAAAAGCCAACGACATTAGCTTTTAAAAAACAATTAAAAATTCAATATTGTTAACTTAACATTCAGTAAAGAAATGCAGGAAAACTGATTAACTTGATTGTCTATTGGCAAATAAATATTTTTGGGCATTTATCTTATGCAGTATTTTAGCAGAGAAGCGTAAGTAATTTTGCTTTATATTTTCATTTTTTTTCTGTCGTTCACAAACGTCATTTCAAATGTGGTTAAACTATAAAATTAGAAAAAAATACTTGGCATAATTTGCAAATCATGAAGTGATAAATAAATATTTGCTTACTATATCATGACAACTAATGATTACTGACAAAAACGACTCATTCATTCAGATGTATATGTGTCATTTTTCATCACACAGCAGGCACTGACTATCAATTATATTTTTGGAAATATTTGAAATCAAAGCATTATTCTGGATGTTCTGTGACTTATTTAGTCCAATTTATATATCATAGTTGATCATTATTATAAAAAAGGAAGAAAAATCGTAGAAATGACAACGCAAGATTCAATTTAGAGTATTTATTTTCATTCCATTGTGTTTTAGTAAGATGGATTGTATTATTTTATATACAAAGTTTATTTTCATAGTTATATATTTTTCATCGTTATGTCCTAATCGAACTAAAATGCCCCACCATTAATGCTCATTATTTGTACCGGCACTCGTAGGTGAGCTCTCGATCTCTGCTCTTCATTTTTTTCTAGACTCAGGACAAACTAGGCCATAGTTATCTTTACATTATTTTTTCTCTTTCACAAGCATGGTCTCCTATATTATACAGATTTGATTAAATATGTCACTCAACTTCTTATCAAGGCCTCATTTTCTTGTTCCTATGCAGATGCTTTCAAGAGCAATGGAACGGATCCACGTACAGTATATTTGAAGGCAACCCATGAGCTATCAGAAATAATTGGCTTGGTGGAGATCCAATTTATTACGAATGACATAGAGAAAAAGGAGTTATCCATCAGTCCAAAAAAGGCCTCTAAATACATTCATTGGACTCAAATTAGTACCATTAACTTTGGTAGATGCTACGAGCTTCACTTTTTGAAGGAAACACTTGAGAATCCCATCATTAGCATTGTCTTTAAAAGCTACATTGATATTTACATCTTTATTCATCATCCTGGACAGTATCGACACATAAACTCGGCCACTAAGGTGAGTAGAGACAAATACATATTTACGCATTATGGCTAAATGTTTTAGCTTTAATTATGAGGTAGCCTTAATATAAAGTAAAGTGAAGAGTTAGCACAAAATTATTGTAAAGTAAATGAATGGCTACTAGCAATTATTTGCATTTCTTCTAGGCATTTATTTTTCAATATGGATGTAATTAATAACATATCTCTATGTCTTTAGATATTTGCACAACTCCGAACTCGAACCTATGTAGACACAACATATGAGATATCTAAAACCGACAAGACAAACAAGGACTGCAAATCTGACTTGGACTATAATTTCAGTGAATGCATCAACAATCGATCCAATGAGCGTCTAATGGACACCTTTGGCTGTTCCATTCCCTTCATGGATAACCCAGAGAAAATCTGTATTTATGACAACGATACATTTACAGACTATTTGCATAAGTTTGTACGGTTGATGGAACACAACGGTCAGTTTTCCCTGTGCGGCATGCCCTGCACCACCGTGGACGTTTTCATGGGTCTCCCTAACTACGACACGAATTACAAGAACCAGAGCTATATCAAGATCTACATGCGAACAGGGGTTCGCGTCAAGACTTCCACCTACGACTTTACGACCCCGAATATGATTGCAGAGATCGGAGGTACAACGGGGCTACTCCTTGGGATTTCACTTATACAAACCTGCATTAGCTTAAAGAACTTTGTCCTCTCAAAAGTGTAATTAATATAAATTTATGATATGAACATTACTTTCTTATACTTTTCATATAAAAAAATGAAATATTTTTGTTTGTAAAACCATATTTGATACTAAGAGTGTAAACAGTTTTTGAGAGCAGTGATATTTGCCTCAACTTTTTAAAAATATACAAAACATAATTGCTTTAAGGGAGCTTGATAGCTCGGTGGATGCGTGCTTGACTCTCAATGTCGAGGGCTCAGGTTCGACTCCTTTCGAAAGGTCAATCTTGGTTAACCTCATTCAAAAGATCATAGGTTCAATGGATAAATGCTTATTCATATCCACACGGATATTACAATTCCATTGCACTAAATAGACGACCAAAAAAACATACAAACTTAACCATGAATAAAACTGGAGCCATTGCGTAAAAATGCACGATAAAGCGTTTATTTTCAAATGAAAGCTCTAGAAAAATCAAAACATATGAATAAGACAAATACAAGCATAAGACAGAATGGAGAATAAGAAAAAATCAAATATTGAGTTATACAAACTAAAATTCAAAATATTGAGTTATACAAACTAAAAATCAAAACTATTCAAATTCGCTTATTGTTTTTAAGTAGGAAAGTTGTAGCATTCTTCCATTCTTTATTAAAAAGTTATAAAAATATATGTACATATTACATTTATATATATATATATATATATATATAATACATATATATTGGATTAATACACTTTAATAGGACCATATATATGTTGAATTATTTTTCATAAACTATTTCACTTGGAGTCTTTTTTAAAATAAATTTCATCAATACGAATAATTTTTGGTAAACCTCATAATGCTGATTCAAAATGTTGTGAATGATTTATATTTATATACTAAAACATATTTTTATAATTTGTCTACTAACTAAAGACTAGGCTACAGGAAATTCATAGAGAGTCGTTTATCAAATTATAGCTTAATAGCACAATAATTAAAGATTGCGTATTCTAGTATAATCGATTTCTTACTCATGACATATTCATTTTAGATTCTCAGCCTGAGAAAGAATTTCATTCAATCCTCATAGTTCTCTGGGAACAACATTTACTCAGGTACCTATAAAGGAGCCATTCAACAAAATAATGAACACTGACTGACATGAGAAAAACAAATAATAACAGGCAAAATTTTATTGTCTTCGAGCTTATAAGATGCTGTAAAAGCATAGTGCATGGTTGTCGTTGTTTATTTGAAAATTTCAGGATGTTTGTTACCGAATATTGTTTTCATAATGCATATTTTATTTACAACATAATTAAAAGAATTGAGAATATAAAAAGTAATTGGACCATGCAAGTCATGTCCATTGATATCGTCATATTATTTCTCATAAATGATTACTCCCTTAGACATACTCTGAAGGACATCACCCTCCCCCCTCCTTTTTATTGACCTACGTTGTGACGTCAATGAGAAATGTAAAAAACGAAAGAGAGAAAGGGCATGTGTCAATCTAAATGGCATATTTTTTGGCCCAGGTATTAAGCCAATGGATCATAAGAGGATATAATTTTAAGAAAAAGATTGGCGAATAAGTTTTCCCTTAGGCCAAAACTCAAATGTGTCTTTCTTTTTATAGATAAGGATATATGTAGACTTGGCGTATATGTCGGACATTTAGTGTCCATTTTCTTACAAAAATGATAAAACTCGCTGGTCACATGAACCTTCTATTTTTTTATAAGTACCTAATACAGTTTCTTATTATAATAAGGTAAGAGCCATTAAGTCCGATAAATGTAAGAAACTAAAGTCTCACGAACACATAGTGGTATTCAATTGTATATAAAACCCCTCTTATTTTTGTGAACCTCTTACAGACACAAAAGGTACTATTACTTTATGTTTGAACCTAAAAGACCACTACATACATTTTTCATAATATTTCATCTTAATGGGCCCACAAATGTTCTTCACCCACAATGAAACTTTTCAAGCGTTGAGAGTGGCTAATATGAACACATATTTTTGCTTAAATACAAATGTAAAAACTCTTCATGAAGGAGGCCCCTATTATATTATTATAATGTGGTCAAGACACAAATAAGAGAAGTAAAATCATTGGAAATAATCAACTGTATTCGAGAATGTGATTGGTTGAAAGAAAAGGGCGCGAATACTTAAAAGTTTGTAACGTGAAAAAACGGGACGTTTGATCAGGTTCAACTCTCGAGAAAAAAAGGTTTATATTGGTCGTCAACATCATAGAAAAGAGTATGCTAGCTTTGATGGTCCAAATAATAACATGATAAATTGATTATTCTTTTCTCCCAGAAATAAAAATACCATTGAACCAAATAGGGGAGATAATACACCACGGTTGATGAGCTGTGAGCATCATCCACTACCAGAATTTCATCCTTCAAAACATTTTTTAAGCATCATTTTTGATGGGCCTTCAAAAAAAAAAATCATTTATGATCCCTCATATTTTCTTTTAATGATTTCATACTTTGAAAAATATACCAAATAGCCCTTTGCTTTAATGTAAAGAGCAAAAGTATGTATATTTGGACAATGATTACCTACCTGAGTAACAATAAATAAATCTTAGATGGCCCAGAACTAATAAGCTAAGCAATAGCTTTTTGATATCAATTTATCTATGTAGTTAAAAATAGAATAATTTTAATCAAATGTCATTTTTGACTTAATTTACTCAGAGAAGCAACATAAGGTATACAAATAAACACTTTAATTTAAAATGCATTATTCCAAAACAGGTGCCCGTACACAAAAAAGAAACTTCAATTCACCTATCTTTGAAATTTATATATTTCTTAAAAGTATTTGAAGAATTTTGTGATTTTCCTTCGCACATGAAGAGAAGAATCGCACCACGTCCCCATCATACTTCCACGATGATTCAGAGTCGTCTGGTACTTTAACCGATAAGGCACCTTATCCCGTGGCTGTGGAGATTAATAGTCCTCTTAGTTATTCTAGACGGGTCTTCATTGTTAACTCAGCCGTTGAGCAATTAACTGAATTTTTTTTTTTTTTTTTGCCTATATGGTTCGACAGAATTGCATCCGACTGGATATAAATAAGCATTATAGCAATAAAATTAGTCTATCGAACCTAGGATCTTATCAATGAGGTAGACCAAAAATGACCATCCCCTCTCGGGATTCGAACCTGCGTCCCCAACATTGAAAGTTGAACACGCCTTAACACGCACGGCTATCGAGCTCCCATGTTATTACTTCTTACAGTATATATATATTTATTTTACTACGATGAATCACCGTAACAATTACGATTAAGAAACTAATTATAAGGTGGCTACAATATATTATAACAGCAAAGTAAAACCGTTCTTTGGTTATAAAATTTCATTTTAAATCTTTGATAAAAGACGTATGTGAATGTATATATTTCATTTACATAACGATAACTAACTTACGGGGAAAATATGTTAATAAGACTTAGACCATCTGTCTACTAAACACAATATCAATATTTATCATTTTTCTTTGTATTGACATCATTAGAGCCACCAATTAAAAAAAAATCATAAAAAACTTATAGTACCATAAATAAAATCCATAAAAATGTGAAAAGTAAACGTATTTAAAAAATTACTTAAAAACATCATCATCATCATAAATATTATTTGACTAAAATTTGAAAAAAATATAAAGTCATAAAATGATCATAGCTAAATTTGTAAAACTTAATTTTTTCAAAATAAGTAGTAACAAAAAGTTTTGCTTCATTACGAAACCTTTGAACGCAATTTGGGGGGGGGGGTAAGGGGGGGGAGTCGAACCAAAATCCATTTTTCTACGATCATTTAGTTTTATTATGACGCAACTTTCGCGGGGGGTGAAATTTTGATATCTTAATATTAAGTTTCTATAATACCCCCTAAATATATATATATATATAAGTAAACAAAATGGTGTAATATTAATACAAGATCTAGACAGTTTATAAATATACAAGGGTAGAGTTTCTTTCCTTTTATATATCTCTAGAATGATTGAACTTGGCACTACGCGGATGTAGTATGTCTTACACATTTGAAAGAAACAAAGATCCTTCTTTTATTGGCGTCCTCCATTTGTTTACAGTGCTTCAAACTCAATAAAGAGTACTTAGAGTAATGATTCTATGGCAACAAGATAAAAAAGGACTTTATAACCTGTATACCTGACATCAAAAACACATCCTTACACCAGGATAAGATGATGAGAGAGAGAGAGAGAAGACTTTAAGAGTTAGTAAGAATGAGGGTAATGTTGTGGTGGGGTTTCTCCTTGCCAAATATGTGATCACTCATTTCACTTACCTTAGTACTACTCCATGAAAAACAAGCATAATACTCATACAATATTTTTAATATAAAAACCTCTCATAAAATGAATATAAAAAACAACGGACAAAAAACTTTGTTTGTCCTTCTTTCTTGAGTCGTTGAGGACAAACCCTAAAAACTAACGACGGAAAGTGTAGGAGAAAGAATGAAAACACATCCCTCGGAAGTCTTTTGTTTAAATGTGTATGTTTGTTTTTCAGGTTTTGCTCCAAGAGTAACATCTTAGCGTCACAGAAACTGAATCTTATCCAGTTACCCTTTAAAGTTTATACCTTAAAGGTGAGGTATAATTCAATGAGCTTAATTTTTTTTCCGAAATTGTATAAGATCGAAAAAGGAACATAGACTAACAAACAACACGAACAGAATTAAAACGTTATAATACTAACAATAAGTATAGGTCGAATATATTACATGAAATAAAGTGATATCACATGTGTTTTCCAAAAATTTAATACTCGAAAACATTGTTATTAAACGAGTTAAAAAAAAACTTCCCCAAATGAACACCTTCTTGATTCCTTGATAAGTCCTTCTTAATTCGAGGAAAGCCATGAAATGATTCTGTAAAGTGAACCGAAGACTCCGGTTCCTCTTCCAAGAACCTGCACGAATCGTCTACCGTCAAACTCATTTTTTCTTGTGCTTTCTCAAGGGGATGTGCCCAAAAAATCATGGTTGTATATCCATTCTCTTCCTCAAATAAATATACAACATACTTTTCAGAGTACATTACAGTATTAAGGTATATATATATATATATATAATATATATATATATATATATAATATATATATATATATATATATATATATATATATATATATATATATATATATATATATATATATATATATATATATATATATATATATATATATATATATATAGATATATATATATATATATATATATATATTATTTATAATATATTCAAATTAATAAATAATGCAATATTGTTATTTGATATCAGATTTCTATTTATAAAGTTTCAAACTATAATTAAAACAGTGGAATAAATAAAAAAGTAGGAACAATTGTTAAGAAGTTTAAAAACATAAGTTATTCAAAATCTAAATAAATTTAAAAAATCAGAATTTATCCATAAAGATAGTTATTTTTAAAGTTATTTAGTTTTAGTTTAATGTGTGGAAGTATTTTTTTGTTGCCTGTGCGTTAGATCAGTGGTGGTTGCGTTTTCAGCAGATTCGCCACCCGTGAAGGGAAAAGCAATATTGATAGACCGTATGCAAACAATCCTAGGTTCGATTAAGTAATTTTAATGCTATAATGGTTATTTATATCCTCACATATGGAACTCCAACATAGCTTTATGTTTTTGCTATATTCATATTTTTAGGTTATGCAATTTTGACTCCATTTCCACTCCCACTGAATATACAATACATAAAAATAACATATTGATGTGTATATGAATAAAGTTGTTAGAATACTAATGTTTATAGAATGATAAAAACATAATTACTACGTCGCTTAAGTCTACAATGATACATAAAAATGAAAGTGCTTAACTTTAATAGCCTACAACATAATAGATGCTAAGCGTTAAAAGATGTTTAATCTGGTCTATTCATTTACCTATGTATATATATCCTATTAAAAATATGAAGAGTTTTTATATACACCAGGATTTTACTTACTTTTTGATGGACAAAAAACTTAGTGTGCTTTTTGTGGTATAAATTAGCACTTAAGTTGTAAGATTCGTATTACGTAGGCCCTGTTTATTAATGAGTTATGAAATGTGCGGGGATGTATCATAATAAATGCAATCGAAAATTCACTGCAATATTATAGTAAATATACAGAATAAATATTTGCTTTCATCGAGTCAATTAACTTTGTCAGTCAGTGACAGAGAATGTAATTTTTTTAGAACGGCTAATCTGAAACTACTTTTGCTACGGTATATTTGGGAGGTATCTATGTTGTTGCGAAATTTGAATAGATAGCAAAGTTATTTTTTGTTCAACGAACAACACCTTTTATTACTAACAGTGTGTGTTCTATCAGAAATGTAATTTTTAAACTGTGCAATGGAAATACTTCAATAATTCAAATCGTATTGAGGACAAGCCATTCTGTTCATAAAAAGGAGATTTTTATCAATATATAAAAATTTACATTGATTGTCAACCATCTTTAAACTAAAAATGTTTTCTGAACTTGAGAAGAAATGGATCATACAACAGTTTGGCAAACCACCTCCTCCTTCCACAGAACAATGAGAATTTAGACTTCACTTCAAGATCAAGGGCGACGAAATCTTACCAGCTGATCCAGTTCACAAGAGTTCTTGATCATTTCAATGAGACTGGTTCAATCCACAGAGAAAAAAATGAAACAAAATAAAAAGAACAGAAGCAGTGATTCAGGAGGTGAATTTATGTAAATAAAAAAAATGAGATATTTACATAAAACCCAAAGCAATGTGTTATATAAACATAAATGAACATTGTAGTTTAAAATAGTGTTTCTTACTTGTTTCATGTCCTCATTTGCTCCAAGACATTATTTCATCCAGGTTGCAATATTTTATATCTCGTTCATCTCGTGCAAAACGACTCTCCACCACATTGCACAAATGCAGCTTTGGCATTTATAAATTATCAGTTTCGGCAAAAGGACAGGAAATCCCTGGCCGCCTCACAGTCTAGATCTCAACCATTTGGACTTCTACATCTGGGCTGCAGCCCAAACACCATTTTATATAGAAAAATCGGATTCCATTGAGTCTCTCATACAATGTGTCCAAACATTCTCTGTAGACGATCAAAAATGTTTGAAAGAATGCCTTGAATGTGCGTCGTTCTATCTTCAGGGTCGTGGGGGTCGATTCCAGAAACATTTGTGAGGCTTCAAATATGTTACTTTTATAATATATGACCATAATTGTTTAATTTTTATAAAACTTAATTTTCCCCATAAAATGATGTGTCTATGAGGGAGATTACATTTCTGATAAAACACAATGTACTTAAAATGATTTATCTTTATAATATCTAAAAAGAGACACTTTTATAAATATTAAATTGACACTTTGATTGTCAGTAACCTTAACATGATGACAAGTGAACAATAAAAATGTGTGTTTAACGTTGTTGCAAAGCTTGACACAACACTCAATATAAGCTATATTCCGGAAAAATCTTTTAATATAATCCTACATATAGTATATATATATATATAGTTTTCGAAGAAATAAATATATACACCTGTATATAATTATTTCTTCAAAAACATAAATATATATTACATATGTAAAACATATATTAGAAAATTCTCCCAGAATATATCCTTTCAGTAAAATTATGGGAAGTGATCCCAGAGACGCTCCTCACACCAGCCATTGAATTGAATCTAAGAAATATAATTAATCAATAAAAATATTTGTCAAATAGTTTCTTATTATATCTTCTTAGTGTTTTTTTGGTAGCACTTTACATGGTTCCTATCAACACCGCAACATTATCAATCAAATTTGTTGAATATTAACTATTTTATGCTCCTATGATAAACTGCAAGGTGTGAAGGCCTTTTTAAGTGCCTTTTTGACTTCTTATTTATTATAAAACCCTAACATTTAACAACTCAATTATGTTTTCTATATATTGTTCTCCCACGTAAAAAAATTGGGCCTGTTTATGTTACTATTGCTATATATTTTATGGACCTGCTAAGATATTGATGTATATAAAATTAAGAAAATGCTCGGTTTATTTTTCAATAATATTATTTTAATTATATAACTTATATATTTTTTTTTCTTGGCCGCAAGGGGCTTATATTTCACTATGTATATTGAAAAAATTACAATCACAAAATATATAACGGTATGCATCAAATATCAAAAGGGGTACGTCCGAATTGTATAAATTAAATAACAATAGTTATATCAACAAAAAAACAGAACAGCAATGGTTTTTAAATAAATTATTTTAATTTCATATATATATACAGTTCATAATTGTTGGAGTACTTTGGAATACAGTGAAGCGATGGACATCATTTCAAGGAGGTTGGCATCTTTAATTGTTCTTTTTTATAAATAACATAGTGACTTTTGTTAAGACCGCATCGCATCTTGGATTGCGCGAAAAGGTGATGAAGTCCTCCTCTGATGGGTTTTCATTGAAGTGACCCATGGTAATTTCTTGAACGGCCCGATATGTTTCAATTAAAGATGAGCATTTCCACAGTAATGATCTGTAGTTTCTATTTCCCTCTTCCAGTGAACCAGTCAACTTTCTATATTTGAACCACTTTTCTGCCGATGTTAAAAATTGATTTTTAACAGCTTTAATGCATTCGCTGATATTTCTTCTTATTCCTCTTCGTTTTAAATAAGATTCAAATGGAATTATAGTTGATATATACGATGTATTTTTAAAACCCTCGTGGCTATAGTAGAAACTTTTATTCTAAAGGTAAAAACGGTCGTGGGGTATTTAGTGGGCTACCGAAGACACTAGTAAAATATTTAAAAGCGAGCTTGTTTAAAATTTCTTCAGAATAAATAACGTCACTTGCGATAAAAGCGTTCACTGTTTTAGGGATGGAGGTATTTAAACAATTTAAAACTGGCATCTCCCATGCTAAAGACAGTTCAAACTTTTCGAGACAGGTTCTCGACCCTTCACAAAAAGCTTTCATTCTCTCTGAGAATTGGGAAATAATGTTTAAAACTTTCGACAATCCGTGACAAGGAAACTTTTCATAATCAATATCATTATTGCATAAAAATTGTTTCAAGCATATGGACCAATATTGGTTTTGTCCCAAAGTTTACGGATCCAAAGACAGTTTTGGGACATCCACATTTTTTTAATATCATGAACGCCTAGTCCTCCAAGTTTTAACGGTGTATGTATTCTAAGACTGGAGATATTCTTTCTTTCTGTTGAAGCCAAAAAAAGCTGTTTCCATTTTTGTAATATCCTCCAACGTTCTTTGGTGAAAGGGAGTAACACGGAACAAATGAATGATCCTAGGTACAATATAGGTGTTCCAGGCTTGGATCTTGTCCCATACGTTCAAATGGAGGGTTTTAAAAATAAACTTGACGCCTAACTATAACTTATATATTGAATTGCCATATAGAGTACATCTTTATTCAAAGTTTATAATACATTAATGAAAATGGATTAAATATTCATTAAATATGAATATAACAACTTAAATACTGAATACATCTTTATTTTAAATGTATAATAATTCAATGATTAAATATTCACTATATATTTGGCAGGTCTTAACCGGTTTGATTTAAAAAAAAGTATATATATATATATATGAGCAATATGTAAGAAAATATTAGAGAAAGCACTCGTGGGAACGGGTCACATCAATCAAATCCGCCATTGGATAACTACTAGTTTTAAATTCGTATCTAAATAAAGGTTGTAAATTTTTAACTATTCTGGTCTTAAAATATCATGATTACAAAACATGGAGGGAATTTATCAATTTAAATAAAAATAAACATTATGATTGAATGAGTCAATCAAATAATCAAAAATAAATTTAAAAATTAAACGGAACATTTCCTCATGAAATCTTATATTTTTTAATCTCAAATACATCAATATCTCAGTAGTGCATATTTTATTTGTTGTCTAGTTCAAAAATACTATTGGTTGATATGGTATGAGAGTTGCACTCTCATAAATTATGAATATAATCATTTTCATTAATTCATTAAAAGAACTCTCGCAAACTCGAGGATAGCTCCTAAGATGTTCATCCGTACTTTTCCACTCATACTCAATGGCCAACAAATGTGGGAGTATTCCCTTACCATTTTCATGATCATTACAAACTTACAAACTCATTATAGACATGGAAAATTGGGATCAAATTACTTTTTACTAATGATAACAGTCACGTAGAAATATGGGCGTTGTAAGCATAAACTTAATCCAACCTCTGAATATCAAATTGCCCTTGGAGTACCAAATAACCCTGAGCCCCAGTCTTCTGGAAGAAATAGTTTTTTATATGGACGTTGGCCATGAGGCTTCCTCACGGTGATTTGAGGTGTCATGGACAGGAAAGTAAATGCAAACTTGCCTCTCTTTCCTCAGAAAATAGAATTCGTTCATCATAAAATGACTATCAGCTGATATATTGTAAATAAATAAAATTCAGCTGTTAATGCTAGTGGATTATCAATATTTTGGAAGAATAACTTTTACTGTGTACGGATAATATCAACAATGGAGTTGCTTTTAAAATTAAGAACACATCTCTAAATAATATATAGCGCTGCAAACCATGTCTCTTATAGCCTCGAAGTTTCTGTATTTGTAAAAACTGTTCCAAAAAAAAGATGAAATCTTTTCCAGATTCTTAGTGATGTAAATAAAAAAGACATATTTTTTTGTAATAAAAAAGAGAGCTAGACCACCACTAATTTGTTGTAGGGTTTTCAATTGTTGGAAGACAGCGTCGATAGAAAATTTTGAGGAGACAAACATCCTTTTATAACAATTTTTTGAGATCATAGGAGAGTTGGCTGACACGAATGATTTGAGAATTTTAGAGGCCAATTTTCTTTGGGAGAATTATCATCTAAAAATCTGGTTATTGATGAGCCAGGACAATTTGTCCCAGTTGTTGTTGTGAATGCCTTTCTATCCCTAGTCAATTCCAAAATTGAAACTTTTTTGATCACAAAACAGTTATGAACCATTTTATCCCCAATAGGATTCCATAAATCTATTGAGAGGACGAAAGGTTTGGGACGATTCAATTCGAAGCGAGATCTTCCTATAAACTTTTTTTCCTGTCATATTTTTTTAATATTTTATTATCGAATAATAAATAACAGTGAAAAATTTAAATTATTCTAAATCCTATTGAACATAAGAAAATTAAAAATATTTTCGACAGTTGCGTTAAAATAAAAACAAAATAAATATTTTAGAATTTGTCAAATACTTTTATAACGATTCGTTTTATTAATTGTGCCTCAGAGTTGATGTCTGCGGTTAGAATTATTTTTTCAACAAACAATCAATCAGATGTTTGAACTCATGAAATGGACAACGAATCTACCATTTTTTCGCTTCAAATCAACTTCAAGTTCTTCAATAGGAGCTATGAAGAGCAGGGGTACAAACGAATATCCTTGTCGATAACTAATGAATAGCTTAATTGTTTTATTTTCCAGGGCTCCTAAGGTTATCTTAGAATATAGCAGAAGAGCTCTTATGGAATTGAAAATTTCTTGAAGTATCTGTTGGTAGCAAATAGAATCAAAAGCTTTTTTGATGTGTATTCACAGATATATATCTTGATCTGACAGACTCTATCACTTAAATGTTGGATATTTCGCGATACCTTGCAATAATTAACATAAAAAAAGGTTATGATAAATTTATTAAATCCTATATAATGAATAGAATATCTATTTATAAAATAAATAAATAAACAGACTTGTTGATGTTTGCGAAAAATTGTCGTTCGTTTGTCGTTCACCAAAAGTTACCGTTCGTCGCTCATCGTTATTTTTAAATTGAATCGTTCGTTGTTCGTCAAACACTTTATCGTTCATCGTTCGCGAACGACAACAAATGAACGATAAATCAACAAGTCTGATAAATAACTATTGTAAAAACAAATTATATAATGGTAATCGGAAATATAAGTTATGGAAAACGATTTAAATATGGTACAATAGTCGTTGAAGATTAAAACTTTTTTAAGAATATACATATTGGATATATTTATATTCATAGATATCGAGTAGTTTCATTCAAAAAGTGTTGTCTGTGCCAAAAAAAGTAATTAAATATGTAACAATTCATAACTTGTTTTTTTAAGGTCTTAATTATTTAAAATTTATTCTAATATTCTGTTTAAAAACTATATTTAACTTAGAATGCACTCCATAATACTTTATAGTAAACAAGTCAACACCACAAACAAATATATTAATCTATATAATAATTCACCAATCTCTGTCCGTCTGTATGTCTGCAAGCTTTCTCCTCCCACATTTATGGTCAGATTTGAACTTTGGAGGTACCTATGGAATTCTTGGGTCAAGACGGACCTAATAAAACTATTAGCAAAGTGATAGAACCAGAAATGGGAAAAAAATCAGACTTCGTCTGATTTTACTACCTACTTTTCAAGGTAAAGAGAGGACAAAAGAAAAAAAGGAGGAGGACGAGACAGAGAAATAGAAAAAGAAAAAAGCATCTCATATGACTTAAAACATATTCTTTGTACGAAGTCAAACTTTTTATGAGGAATGTTTGTACAAATAGAAAATTATTTTCTCTCTCCTCTCTTATATTCTTTAAGGTCTGTTTCACTCACAAACTAGCTCCAAAACCTACCCATACCCGAAGGGTGAACATATGGGCGCTGTAGGCGCCCAAATATGCGAGTATTGTTAATTATATAGAAGCACGTAATTTTTATTATGACAGTTTCTACTCAAAACGTTTATACAAATCTACCAGTTAATTTTAGCCAATTGGTTATTACTATTACTTAATAATTTGTTCAAAAATATATATTAGTAATTTTTATATATTTAGGATAAATAAGATATATTGAAGTTTTTTAAACCAAGAAAAACATTTTATAACGCATATTGACAAAATTAATACTTTATCAACTTTTAGAGATTTATTTGATACATTTTCAAAAAATGCAATACAAAATACAACTCATTAAGGGAGTGCTATAGTCTTGTGCGTTCAGGCGAGTTCAACTCCCAATGTTGGGGTCGCAGGTTCGAATATTCCCGAGAGGAGATGGTCATTTTGGTCTACCTCATTGATAAGATCCTAGGTTCGATAGAATGATTTACATGCTAGTATGCTTATTTCTATATCCGGTGGGATGCAATTCTGTCGAACAATATAGGCAAACAAACTCATTATTACCTCCGCCGAAGGAGGTATTGTTTTCACTGGCGTTTGTTTGTTTGTTTGTCAGCAGGATAACTCAAAAAGTACTGAACGGATTCAAATGAAACTTTGTGGAGTTGTTGGAAATGCCAAAAGGAACAAGTGATTAAATTTTGGCATCTCTAAGTGCTTTTTTAATATGCAAAATGAGCAAAATACTACTACTAATAATAATGAAATGGGGTCTCTATTCAGGGAGTAGGAAAGAACAAACGCTAAAAAAATATTCATTGACGTATTATTGTTCATTTATCAGCTCAGGACTATGTTAACCCAGTGACGTAGCTTAAACTTCTTCCTCTTCCCGTCTTCGGCGGAGGTATACACTCTCTGAGTGTATACATACCTCTAGTTTTACATATAATTAGAATTTGTATTAAACTGTTGAAAATTTTATTAATGAGTATCCGTCATTGGTTACAGCAGTTAACTCACTACTTATTCATAAAATTACCAAAAGAATATTATAAAAACAAAGAACTATGCCATTGATATACACTGTGTTATTGTGAATCGGTTGATTTAAAGTAATTATAAGGTAAATGTTCTCTGAACCGAATATTTCTAAATAAAAGTTATGTTAACAAATCTGAGGAATGAACATTTCAAGGTTTAAAGATAGTTCCCTATACATTATTTAAAAAGATGGAAGTTGAACGGATATATTAGAGGGTTATGAAACAATATTCTATTCACTTATGGAGGTATTGAAGTATAAAACAAATAAATCTCATTATTATTATATTAGCAACAAAAATATTTCCTTTTTAAATAATAATAATAAAAAATAGCATTTATTTACTTCCTTACTTATACCCTGTGACTATTTTTAATTTGATGATTAATGAGTGGATATTAATAAGAGATTAAACTTGTCAGCTGTCATTTATCAAAGCATACATACATCTGAGGTATATACATATGTGATTATCTCAAACATTTTTTCATGTTAACAAATCGTTAAACTCCATTCCCTTCCCTTAATGTTCATTCATAGAAGCATAAAAAGAAACTAATGTCATATTGCATCTATTTCCGTTGTTCAAAACATTAGCATGTTATATTTTATATCATATATATGGATGTGTGTAGGTTTATGAAGGCTATATAAACCCAGCATATGACATAGTTTTAATTAATTTAAGTGAATACTCATCCCTCCCCTACCTTTCATATCTTGTAAGAGCAAAGAAAGAGGAGACGGACTCCATTTAAATACTTGAACTAATATGTCTAGCCTAAAATAGATCAAAAACTTTTTCTAATAATTCGTAACTATATTCATTCACGTGTGAAAAATTTGATAAAGATAAACAGATATATTGGCTTGAGGCATCATATGATTTAGCCATAAAATAATCAGTTTTTCAGAAGCTCTTTTCTCAGACAGTGTGTAATCGAGTATATTTGCCATGGGGTACATTAGTTCCATTTGTAAGTAGTCTAAAAGGAATAAATAAAACATTAAAAGTATATAAAAAACAAAGAAATAAAATGCCAATGCAGCATGGATTATGTGGGAACGCTGCGTCCAATGTCCCTAGATGCGGTCCTGGCAGCGTGAAGGGTCTTGGCCGACCTCAAGGCCTTAACATGTTCCACACCGATATTGCGTGGCAGGCAAAGGTAGCCGTCTTCCTTCCATGTGGATACGCACTGGAGTGGTGGACCACATGGGAAGACGAAGTCACCAACCGGGTTCCTGGCACCGCCGTCCCCGTCGACTACTAAATGCATTTTCAGGTCTCCAATTGTAGCTTGAGATATCTTGTAACCAATTCATTGGTCATATGTTCTTTTGCTTTTGTAACTTGTGATGCTTGGATCGGGGATATCGTAGTTGCAGATTATAAGAAACTTTAGAAGTGCTCATAGTTAAGCCAGCAGATGATGTGCTCGTGAGGCAGTTGGCTCTTTAGACGGGTAATATCGACTTTATCCATACTCTTTTTTTTCTTTTCGACGGTAATCAAAATAAAAAAAGTCTCTTGCGTCTTAAAGATTCTTCCACATTTTTGGTTGCCAGGATAATTTTTCACACGCAGAAGACTTTTATATAGTCTCAATTTAATTTTATACATAGTATATGCACTTATCTACATAATAAAACCTCATCACTCAAATAATCGGGTTTTAAACAAATGTGAAAATAGTTTGAAAATTTCCCATAAAACTCGAAATAAAGCATCAAATTTGTTAATACATTTACTAAAACTAAAGCATCAATTATTTATTTAATTATAAACATCTTATTGAATTTCTCACTAGAAAACCTCTTCAAGACCAAAACTTCTGAGGAAGACTTTCTGACATTCACAAAGAATGCCAAATGTGACGCCGTCATAACTAAAGTTCACTACATATTATATAAAATGCGAACAGTTAAAAACGACGACCTTTCTTGTAACATCCCAATCGCCTCTTATACTCAAAAAATTTATTAGAGATATAATTTTTTATTGATATTTTGTTTTCAAATTATTATAATGTTTTTCTTATGTTTTCGTTTAAATGATTGTTATTTATTGATCGTTTTTCACTAAATATGTGCACAACCTTTTTGTATATCGTTGGTTGATCTATCGAAATATATACCCACTGGGCCAAGAAAAAAAACATCTTATTGAATTTTGTACGCACGTACATAAAAATAACTATTATGTCTTTTTTGTGTCTTAAGCTCTTACGGTCCAAAACGTTTAGGTTGATCTATCATGAAAATGCTTTTACGAAAAAAGTATATAAATATTTCTTAGGAAAAATATTTTTCCTTTGGCCTTTTTTTCTTCTTTCTGAAATATTGTGTGATGTAAATTTATAAATATAAATATCTAGCTTGTGAATGGAGTAACCTTCGAAGTTTTTTATTGCTTCTTTTGAGTAGGGGCCATGGTTTAATGTAATTTTGTCCATCATCCATCATCAAAAGTACTCTGAAAACCTACCAAAATGGTTATAGATCAAGGTATCTCCATTCTTTTTTTTGCCTATATGGTTCGATAGAATTGCAGTATCCTTATGGATATAAATAAGCATTATAGCATTAAATTAGTCTATCGAACTAGGATACTCTTATTAATGAGATAGACCAAAAATGACCATCCCCTCTCGGGATTCGAATCTGCGCCTCAACATTAAGAGTTGAACACGCCTTAACACACTGAGCTTTCGTAATCCCTTTTTAAACAATAAGATTGATTTAATTCTGCCTTAATCATAACATATTAATATAAACCGATTATAAGATACTCACTTAATGGGGTATTTTTACGCAAAGTCATATCGAAAAATAAAGTTGCATGTCCATAAAAATAATCACAGGTAAACAATAACCTGGTAGCCGTTTCTCAGTTTTTTAACGATGAATCAGAAGTGACAAAATCATCTTTGTAGGAATAAATTTAATGATTACGAAATACGGCCGCTATAATATGTTTATTGATTGATAGAAATGTAAATAAAGAATGTGTATATAATATTATGGTTAAAAAATATGCCTTAACATCAAATTTGAATCCCATTTAATCAATGAAAAATCATAAAAAGTAAAGATAATAATAATATTATAATACTAAAATGTTTAAAAAATGCAATAGGAATACGAAATATTTATCTGTTATATGTATATTTCATAAAGAGTGTCATATATGTCTTCCATATTAAAAATATGCCAAGCATTGGTTAGTATAGTATATTGGTAGTAATATATTTGAACAAAACACATAGTAAAATTAAATATTTCTCAAGACAGAAAGCATCCATTAAAAACGTCATAGTTTAATCCCTTTCCAGAAAAGGCAAACAAATTTTCATATTTTCCCCTTACATATTTGCAAACTTTAGTTAAAGATTGTAAATTTAAAGTATTAACACTTGTCCCCTGTATACACGCCAGACGAATCATGACCATAAAATATTTTGGTTTTATTTTGAGTTTCAAGTTGTCATATTATTATTTCGTTATTGAAATTGCGTGACTTGCTTTTGATCCAGAATTAATGAAAATATGGTAAATACTTTTTATTTTATTATTTAAAAAATAGCAATATAACTTTTAACACCCAATATGTTAGAGTCCTTTTTAACTCATAAGAATATGAAATACGAAACATTATTTTTAGCTTATTATGTAAATATATCAAAGTATTATCCAGTTTATTACTATATTTTTATGTAATACTTAACGTCCGCACTGTTCTTTGTTGCAACAATATACAAGTTATCCAGTGTCATTGACGTTGTTGAGCAAAATGTGTGAAGTGCTAAGATAACTTATTTGAAAGTGAAGAACATTCGCCTGGAATTCTGGAATTTTCGGAAGACGAATAGGACATATCGGATTACGAAGACAATTTGAATATCAGAGAGGCTCCTCAAATTACATTTCAAAAACGGAAAATTTGCCTGGAGTCTACCCTCCACTATTAGATGTCGGCATCTGTCTCAAACGGGATCAGTAATTACTCGAGTTTCGGCATCAAGAGTAGCTGATATTATTTTGGTTTCAATCTTTTCCTTCCCCTCTGTTTGTAAAAAATAATCCTATCACTAACTAATCATGAGGCAAAAAATGTCTTTGGAGCTAAATGTAAGGATTTCGGCTTGATGCTTACATTGAACTTCTTCTTGTCTATAGTCAATAATGGGTCAGCAAAAAGTTATGGAGCACAAAATCCGGAAAAACAATTTTCGTGCTACCATGCCTCTTCTAACATTTCGTGAATTTTCAAGAGTATTGCGATTTGATGGAAGAGCACGTTGACAAAAACTGGCAAACTTGCCCCAATTAGACATCATTGAGGGAAAATGAGTCGAACGACTCCCACTGTGTCCAACCCAGACCATATGTAACTTTGGATGGAAGATTAGAGCATTTCTGAGGAAGAAGTTCGTTTTGGATGTATATCCTCGAAGATACTTTTAACAGAGCTGTAAATCATTTTCCCTTTGCACCGAATAAGCTCAATCATCGAGATCTCCAGCTTAATGAAATATTCGATTCTTTCATATACTGCTCATGTATTCCGTCAGCTTCGTTTTTAGAAGTTGATGTTTACTAAATCTTGAAATACTGAAGAAAAAACTTGTAAAAACATGAGATCCACTCGTCTATGTACGCTTTGTACGCTTAATGGGACTAATAAACCTCTTAGCTTACAAATATTCTGTAGAAATAGTTTTCATGATTGCTCTAAAAATATGGCGATGGTTTATTGTGTCAGAGATTAATTATATGGGTAGATTGTTCTAATTTCGATACAAACTTATAGAGAATCTTCAAAGAGTTTGAACAGATTCCCATTGTAAACCAGTTTATAAAAATAATCCCTATTATTAGTTTGATTACACTTTCATACTCTTACAAATTGTTTAAGCTCTCATGAGTATTCCCTGCCTAATGGAAGAAACCACATTTTCAACTCATTAACTGACTAACCACTCTCAACATTGTTTTTTCAGCAATATTTCCAAAGGAGGAGTTTGAGTGGAGAACTAAAAGGAAAAAAGGAAAAGTTTAAAGAAGTTAGTTGTTTAGCAGAAAAGAGTACTCTGTCCCTAAAAAAGTTCTAATTAGAAGAAAAATGCCCAAAAAGTATTTTTCTTTAGAAATTATAAAGGATGTCAAGTTTCTTATATGTTTTATACTTTCATGCAGTTAATTCTTCTGCTGGCTTTCAATTAGTGTTCAATAAAATAAAGTATTTTCATAGTAGCTAAATTTCGTATTATTATATTACATTCTGTAGTACTTTTGACATTCTATTTTATCATTTTTAAGATAACAAAAAAAAACCCTTACAATTTCCTTTCTTTATTTTGCCTGTTTTAGTTTTTGTATACAAATCTTAATTACATAATAAAATATATTTACTTATGAAGGTTATTTCCACTAAAAAAATACGTTACAATGAAAGATATGAAATTTAACTTGGTATTCCATCCTATTTTTGCTTCCTTTTTCTCCAGATAAATATAATGTAATAATGAGATATTGACTGTAGGATTCCTGTAAAATCTATAAGTAGTTTACTTCCTATCACAAAAGAAACTATATAAATATATAACACCTTATTGAATAAAACATATTTAACAAGACAGAGAGCATAGATTATTTTTTGTGAAAGGATGTCCTATTTTTAACATTTATATCTACAAGATTTGTTCACATTATTTACACGTTCATAAAATTAAAAACTGATTGAAGGAAGACAAACAAAATACCTGTATACACCCCAGGAGAACCATTAGATATCTTAATAGAAAATGCCGCGCAGAAGTCAATGTTAAATAACTCTATATTCGTTCTTTCGAATGCAAAGCTTTTTTAAAGACAAAGTATATCTTTGCCGCAGGGGGAATTCTCAATTTTCTTTCATTGTTAAGTAGATTATTGAATTACTTTGTTTTTGATATAGTTTAATAATTTTAAAGGTATATTTTATTGTAATTCATTTTGCCACCGATTGAGTTGCACTTTTGAAGATATTATAATTCTTAAAGCATTACAATAAGGTACATACATTTTTTTATTAGGTTGGTCGATATATATATATATATATATATATATATACCTTCCCCTATCGGGAGGAGACGAATAAGTGATTGTTGAATACGCATGAGTCAACAGGCAGACTCCCTAACAAGATTCATATATTCCGAAGCCTTCTCTACAGTATATAATTAAGATAATAAAAACATAATAATAATAATAGTAAACTATATATATATATATATATATATATATGAGACCTTTATTTTTATTGTGTATATATTCTATGACAAATTGAGTTTTTCTAAATACACATAAGGCCTTAGGAGAATCCTTGAATTTAATCATAATCTTTTTAATCCGCATTTGCGATAATAATAAAAAACTGTCTTCACTTTCTATATATACATATAAAAATTGAATAGCTTTATGTAATCATATATGACTTGTGTTGCTCCATACATTATTTGTAATATAAAAGTGTTTTAGAGAACACTATCAACCATTTTTATATATCACAAAGACTTTTTTTTTGCTTTGTTGCTGCCGCTTTGAAGTGGTTGAAATGATGCTGCTGCTGTGTTTCATAGATCGGGAGATCGATGAGAAAGCTCACATTCATCATTTCATCAAGAAAAAATCTTCCTTTTTATTCTTTTATATAATATAAGGATTTGTGAAAGTGTAATGAAAAGAAAGTTTTAAAAAGTAATCATTAAAAATCATTGCTGTACTCCTGTATTGTCCCAGGTGGTTCAAATAACGTCTAAATTAGGAGGAGCTGAAGAAGGTCTTTGATAGAAATATATATTTCAATTAATCGTTTACAAGTTATTATATTCTACTTTGATAACGAAAATCGAATGCAGTCCTTTGATTATATTTATATAAATAGAATTAAGATCAACCTTTTAAATGTTTATATCATATTATATACATATCAGGAAACGAACTGGACACTTTTTTTCGCTGGGAGCTGGGCTGGACTGTAATATATTTTCGTTCCTTCGTCATTCTTAAGTGACGACCGTTTTTTAGAAAATAATTTTCCTATAATTTTTCTAATTTAAAAAAAAATTCTATGAGAAAAGTGATAACATTTTTTAAAAATATTTTTAAAAAAAACGTCATCACTTACAGAATGACGAACGAACGAACGAAAATATTTAAAGTCCTGGCCCGGTGATTTTTAGGACACGGGCGGGACGTTTCCTGATATATAAAA